>CAJNIZ010041446.1:121624-181597 GCA_905231905.1 Symbiodinium pilosum
ATCCTCCCAGGGGTCTGGGAATGAGAGATGTAACCCCGCGTTGAAAGTCTGGTATCTGGTGCGAAAGCTTCTGCGAGGAATCTGGGGAAATATCTGAAGTAGTCCGTTTCAAGTTTCTAGCGCCCCACTCATCCCAACATTGATAAAGCTTGTAACTTTGTAAAGTTGGGCTTTCCAGAACGAGAGGGCCCTTAGGACCCTAAAGATTATATGTCGGGATTTGCAGGGGTGTCCCCATCAAGGGCTTGGATAGGGCTAATCTCGATAAACTCTCAAGCCCCAAATCGTAAACGCGCCTCGACCTCCACAGAGAAAGTATGTAAAGGATCCGCCGTGGATGCCGAGCCATTCATATCTTAGAAGGACAGACAGACTGGTAATTTCCTGGATTGGGACCCTTGTCTTGCAGGGGACACTTTGGGATTCTGGTATAGAATGACTGCTATGGTTGACAAAGATCCATTCGTGCCCAGCTGTCGTATGGAGTGTAGAAGGTCTGGTGCCCTCATAAAATGGCTTGCATATGACATGCTGCGAATGCACAGGCGAAACCCAATCTTGACAAACTCGGCAGCGCTGCAGTTGAATTCCGATCGTTTAAAGAAATTGCAGCCAACTCTTACACTTGGTGGGGGGTCCTTAGCAATCCCAAAGCGTTTGCCTTGTCAGCTGCCTTCGAGCCACCAACTTGCCAAGCTTCAAAGTAGATGCTGGATTAAGACGACCCTTAATCCTACGATCCTGGAATCTTCAAGACGTAAGCTTACACAGCCAAGAAATCTGAACTCACACTCACTTCGATCGAGCAGCACATCGTCTGAGAACCATTTGGGTGTCTGGAAGTCTTGGAGTATGGGTTTCTGCGCGCCTGTGAAGCCTTTGCCACCTGGCGTTGGCATTGGGTCGCAGCTGGGGGTATATGAGCATTCCAGTTTGGTGCTGCAGGTCCTAGCTTGAAGGTGTTAAGGCTTCCGCTTACAGGGTTCGAGGTCTTGGGATTCGCATGGAAGAACTTTGCACCATCCAAAGGGGATTGCTGGGGATGATGTGTTCATGGAAAACATCTCCATGCATGGTCCCAGCTCCCAAGAGCTATGTAACATGCATATTTCCTACTTTGAAGTCCAAAGCTTAAATGGAATAAAGACAAGATTGTTGGTGCTGCATGGCGAGTACTCTCCACGGGGCATTCGGCTTGCGGACCCTAGTTTGCTACAGGGAAAACCTTCAGCAGCTCCACGGTGACGCCCTTGACGCCAGGGTACATTACATAGCTTCACCCAATTACCATAATTCATGTCAAGTACGCTGCGTCATGAGAGCTTGGACTCCTGCGAAGATGTCATGCAACACGGTTTTCTGGGCCCAGGACAGGAACTCGCCTGAAAAAGGGAAATCCCACCAGTCATGCCTATCAAGACATGAACCTCAACAGGGGATTGTTACTGCTATCTTTGCAGAAGCCTAACTGCGGCCATCCCGCCATAGTCCAGGCGAGTAGAGTGCCAAAGGTAAAACGGATTTGCGGCGGTGTTCTTCAAGGTATACCTCAGATGCCGCACAGCCTTTACAGCAGGACTTGGCCTAGGCTAGGATGCAGTTGGGCTGAGGTTTGGACGTGCGTTCTGGGTGCTCCCCATACTCAAATCCTCTAGCCCCCCGTACAAGTTCGCAAAATCTCAACCCATGCTCAGGCAATGTCTTCACAAATATGAGAAGATTTCGTTGCAGTGTGTGGCGGTTAAGAACTAAGCCGAGAACCAAACTACCTCTGCGTCAAAAGGCACAGGAACCTATCTCACACTTGACTTGTGCTTGAGGTAACCTCCTTCGGTATGTCCACCTTGTTGGTCAGGGTACAGCATACAGGTTCCTAAATCTTGGACCGCAAGCCCATAACCTTGCATACCATTCTCACCCACCTTCTTTGGATTTGGGAGACAGCATCTCGACTCTACCCGTTGTGGTTGAAGTGATGGCGAACAGACAGACAGGGATGCGTTTGGACCCCGAAAATTCCCCTCACCACTTAGCCCTATGCACGAACTTCACACTCTGCTGCGAGGCGCTCGATGTAGCGCCAAAGTGGCACGCGGAGCCCAGGTAGCCAGCGCTGGCTAAGGTCGAACATCACATCCCCATAGTGGTGACCTTTGGGGCAACGGTCTTACAAGGTTTCAGGATAGTAATGGCTTGTTGTAGGTTTCCAGTGTTGAGGGTTGAAAAACCATGAAGCTTTCACAGAACAAGGTCCCGTTGAGGGCCCTTCTATCTGGGATGACACTAGCTTTTGAGTTGTGAAGCTAAGTATTGGAAACTACTTACCAGCTAGTTAAAGGTCTGAAAATTTTGGTGTCGCTGTTGACAGCACGATTTACATTTCAATCGTAGTGGCCTTCGGGTGGCTATGTGCCAATGTAAGGTCCCCATATGCCAACGAAGAATGCTGAGAGAGACCAGGGTCTGCGTTCCAAGAGGTCGGAGGCTTAATTATGCGCTTGGGACTGATGTGGTGAGGTTTGCTGGGATGGAAAATTTGCGTCGCAATAGCTTACACCGCCCTGACTCCATCCAGGGTTGCGATGCAAGACCCCACCCCCTCAAACCCCAAAGCCCGAAACCCCAAGGACTAAACTGTCCTGACCGTGAACATTCAAACCCCCAAGATCTCTAAAAGCCTAAACATCTGTAAACCCAACAACTCCTGCAACCGAACGCCCATTGTCCAAGCAGGGTGTCAAGTTCTGCAAGCACCAGACGTCCCATCTCACAAAGCCCAAAACCTTAAACCAACCATGGATAGGGCTTCCTCCATCCTTGGATACTAGAGATCCATGCTTGCAGCAATATTACCCCTACAGTACCCATGTTCACTTCCTGACCCCAAGCCCTCAGCCCCAAAACTTGTAGACCTTCGACCACCTCCTTACATGTTCGCTCCTCACTTCCAACCTTCGACAATCTAAATATCCATCCCTAAAACAAGGTATCCCCTAACAAGGGACCCCTGACTGATTTTTCGAAACTCCCAAAATGGGGGACCAGAAAGTCTTTGACCCAGAGGCTCAGCATCTCGGCGCTGGCCCAGCGACTTGCTGCTCTCCAGCCATCCTCCGGTGGATGGAGGAAGTCTTGCGTCCAAAGCAAGCAGGAGGGAATGACACACGGAAAGGTCTCTATCCCCTCTTTCTCTCTTCTTCTTCTACCGGCCTTACCCATCCCCTAAGAGGCAGGTCGGGGCTACGCCCCATAGCCGCGCGAAAGTTCGAGGGTTCAGTCTGCAAGGCCCGGGATACTGCAAATATGGGACATCCAACTTCCTTCCCCCGCCAATACCCAAAGGCCCAAACCACCAACCATGCCGTAAAACTGACCGCTTTGGACGTCCCTTATCAGCTTCTCCCCTACTCAAGCCTGTGGTGAAACTCCAAAACGGAGGCTGCAGCTTTCTCCCCCGCAACAAACCATACTAAACCTCTCTCTCTCTCTCTCCTGCATGTGTGTTGTTTAGGGTGGCTAATGTAGGGACCTAAACAAGTAGACTAGACGGTAATCAAGTGAAATTGAACACGCAGTGGAAATCAAGTGTGTATAAGAGCTTGTCGGTATTGTTGTGTTGTTGTGTAGAGGCACACATAATAAGCACAGGGCTTTGGGTGCATGGTACTGTATGTATGCAAAGTCAATTATGGAATTCTGGGAATTCTTCAGACCTCTACAGTAGTGGATTTCTCCGGGTTTAGGAGATGGCACAAGATTTCCTCCATCCTAGGGCTCAGCTTCAAACTTTCTCTGCTTTGAAAAACGATGATTGAAATTCCAGTTTGGGTTGAAGCATTCAAAAGTTTTAACCGTCTAACTCAATGACAACCCACCTCACACTTCAGGACATGGGGTCGAATGCATATGGTTCGAGGTGACGTCTATACATACAGGGTCGTGCATTGAGGGCCTTGGTGGGGCGGCATCTTTAGCATGAGCCTCCTGTTCCTTATCAACACCTGAAGCAATTGTGACGTCTTCTCGGGGACTCTTGACTGCGCACCTCCTAAGCACCCACTCACACCATTCCTAACAGGTTTCTGCGCATGAAGCTCTGCCATGATTCCCACGTGTATGCTGCGCATGTGAACTTCAAAACAGGTCGTCTCATGTGAACATTTGTCTAGAAGCAAGTTTGTAGGAGGACCACCCTCTTCACAACTCCTACGCAAAGTACATTGCTGCAGGATCTGAGAGTCGACAGTTGAGGGTTCAAGAGCCTGTAGGCAGAAATCTTTGGGCCCCCAAGCGAGCCTACATTCCAAGAAAACAACAGCGTTCTGTAGCAAGATGTCCCGCCACTAGGACACCTTGGCCCAACCCTGGGGCTAAACTTCAGTAAGTCCAAAGCCCGAAATGAAGACTTGTCAGGACTGTCTTCTATTCAACTCCCCCATGGGGTGAGGTCGCTCTAGTTTGCCCAGGAGGGGCCGGATGGGGTCAAGGGGTCTGAAACCTCCCCGACGCGGCAGCCAACCCAGAGGTGGACACGCTCTTGCAAGTAGATTTCTTCTTGAATAGAAAGGTTTTGCAAGGAAGACTTAGAGAAGTTGTACAGAACTTTGACCCATAAGGACTGCGCAAGCAGCAAGGCATCATTCGGGTATACGCATCAGCAAACATCATAGGCAGCGCATGGCTCCTCTTGGTGCTGGGAAGGTCCGGGGGTCTTATTCTCCACATCAGCCACAAAATAACATCTCGCGGGCAAAGGTCCTTCTCGACCACACCGAGAATGATGGCTGGACGCGATTTCGCGATACACTCCTCACCCGCAGAATCACTCGGAGCTCTATACGTTTATAATGGTTGAGTTTTATCAAGCCATGAGTATCAACTCAAAACACCTCAAAGGTAATGTGACTCATAACACTTACCCCAAGCCCTCGATGTCCCCCTCTATGCCCTTAATATAGCAACTTCCATTAAATCTTTTCCAGTATCCCTAGATCCCTCTATATTCCCACAATACGTAGGCTTACTTTTTTGAGCCCTCTGATAATCCTTTCTAAACCCAAACCCTAAACCCCAAACCCTAAACCCCAGACCCCAAACCCTAAACCCCTAAACCCTGAGCCCTAAACCCTAAACCCCACCCCCCAAACCCCAAACCCCAAGCATTCCACCAAGAAGCCTTAAAGCCGCTAAGACCAGACTCGGTCCCATACTGAAGGCAGCCTTGACAGGGGGTGTCACAAGTGTCACACTATGAATGCATATGGGGGTTTCCCAAAATTAGGGGTACCATTGTGGGGGTCCATATAATAAGGACTATAGTATTTGGGGGTCTATATTGGGGTCCCCCCCTTTTGGGAAACTACCATATAGATGTCGAGCTTTGTACCAATCCGTAGGGATATAGACTTTAGGGTCAAGGGGCCTTTTCTGGTTGATGGAGGGACCGGAGGCTAGGGTAAGCAGCGTTCCGGCCCGGAGCGTTTAAGGGGCCTAAAAGACTGAGACAAACTGTTGATGGAGGAAATCTTGCACCACCTATGGTCCCTGAATTACTGTAATTCTTAGTACTATAAGGACTTTAGGTGGTGCAAAATTTCCTCCATCAGCAGAAGGAGTCCAATGAAGAACATGCAAGATTACATGGGAACGAGGTTGCTATAGTAGTTTTTATAGATAGGGGTTGTTATGTCAAGAGCTGAATCAAGGACTACACGCGGATAACATTGGTAGGGATTCAGGCTTCCACAGTACGAAATCTGGAAGGTATGGCGTTCAGATTTTCGGTTTAGGACCGTTAAGGCTTCAGAGCTTAGGATGTAAGCTTTGGGCTTGGAATCCTAAACCCTAAACCCTAACGGGCTTTGTTTCAGATTCAGGCTTGGAGTTCAGGTAGTATAGGGTGGAAATGTAAAGCCATCCCCTCACCCTACAGTGTATGAGTGTGTCCTTGCGCACGACAAGCATAATTACCCAGACCCCTGGGAAGATCTCGAAAGTGGAACCCCTATTCTGGTACCCTATACATACTACTATTGGGTAATTGCTAGGAACCCTTAAGGGGGATCTACTTTCTAGATTCTGCAATGATTTGGAGAATCGTCTCGCCCTGGGGCTATGGAGATACCTGAACTTGGGTCAGTGGCCTCACTGAGATTGGGGCAAGCCCGCGAAAAGTCTGAGTTGGACGGGATAATTGAAAGATTGAATGGGATTCTAGGGCACGAAATCTAATCAGTCAGGTTTAACTCGTGAAGAATTCTCGCCAAGACCTCCGAAGATAAGGAATCTTCGTAATTAGTTCCCCTGCGGCAAGGCGCCCGAGACACGAGACCAATAGTTTTTGATGCTACCTGCTGAATGCTCCCAGAAACAGAGGCCGCGTTGCTTCTTCTTTTTGGAGTCTCCTGACCATGGCCCATGCTGCACCTTCCCCCTATAATATACATAACATGGAATTTCAGAAACAGGCTCCTCTCAAAAAGACAGTAGGGTATAAGGGTCCGCTGGTTTTAAGGCTTAACTTTAGCTGCACTCGCAGAAGGAAAAATTGTTCGAACTGGCGGTTTGCTGAGGCGGTATGCCACATATGATAGTATAACATACTGGGAGTACTAAATATAACGGAGGGGTGCGGGATGTCAATATTACGGGGAGGGGAATGATGAGCTGCCTTAGTTATAGTCGAATTGTGAGTATGAAGATCACCTCGACTGTTCAGAGCAAGGTCCTAGATTTCTGAGGGGTTCTCATGGAACCCTACAAACCATGGGTTCCCAGACCCCTGAAAAGATCTAGAAACAGAAAGTAGTTCCCCTGTAGGGGTCCGTAGAAAGTAGCCAACGATAGTAGGAAGTACCATATCGGGGGTTCTACTTTCTAGATCCTGCCGGGCTTCATGATAATAAGTCACTACGCATAGCATAAATCTGTTCGCGCTCTGATGAAGCTGAAGGGTGCTGCCTGTGTGCTAGTTGCCTCCATGCAATGAATCTACTGCAGTGTTGTTGAAGTCATTCTGCATGCTGCGGTTCTACCTGGAAGTCCTGCTTTGGAATTTCATGAGAGCTGGCCTTGGTTGCTCCGAAGATAGGATGACGAGAGCTACGGACAAAGAGCGTGAGCTGCTCAATGATGAAAGTATATTCTTGTCCTGCCAATGAATGCTCCTGGAACCATGCGAACACAACGATGCTTGTGATTGTTTGCTGAGTATTGTCCAAGGCACTCCATGAGCAACAGGTCTAGCAACCCGTTGTGGCAACCGGCCCCAAATCCCTAGCCCATTGAAGGCCACCATGTAAACCCGCAACGTGAAAGCCAACCCCACTGGAGCACCTCTAGCCGCAATCCCAGCCCAAGACCCCAAGACTAAAGTGATCGTAACACTTCAAATCCTGTCCTGATCCTATAAATACTTGACCCTAGAGGGCGTATGCGGAACCTTCAGCCCTACACTTTACACTCCAAACTTGCAAGGTCCTGGGGAATCATGCCAAAGCTCACTGGTCACTGTTCGTGGCCTACACTGGCCATGTACCTCTTGACCGAGGTTCTGTTTTTATTAGGCTTGAGGGGTTTGGACTTAGGTTTCAGGGTTGGGCTACCGTGGAGCGGGTGTCAGAAACAGCTAGCATAAGCACAACAATAAATCGGCCTTGCAAAAAACCACTCAAGACGTATAGGTCACTGCTACCTGGACGTCCCTAGATCTCGTTCTCAGTCCGTCTATCCTTCGCTTCTAAGCCGATGCACCTCCGCAATCCCGCTTCCATGAACATGGTAGCGGCCGCTCCCAATCCAAAGCCTGAATCCTTGAACTCATGCCGCTTGCTGATTTGTTATTCGACTGTTGCTGCTGCCACTGCTGCAGCACCACTGCTGTTCCTAGTACCTGTGATGACTACATAACAGGAAGTACGGGCATTGCTGCTGCTGCTGCTGCTGCTGCGGCTCTGGTGTCGCGGTGCTGGATGTACTACAACAACCGAATGTACTCATGGACGCACATACCTGCAGTAGCGGCTCAGGGCACAGGGTCAGACTCCAACACTCGCTCCAATGCTTCTGCCTCGCGCCTCCTGGTCTTGAGTTGCTGGTTTCTTGGAGGGTCTGAGGCGTTGGAACTTGGGGGCTTTGGGGATGTTTGGAATTCAAAGAAATGGGCTTTGGTGCTTACGCTTTTGCCGGACTCGGACTTAAGGCCTGAGGTGTAAAAAATTAAAGATAACTGAAAAAAGAAAAGTGTAAAGAAGGGTGTGCATGTATCTTGATTGACCCCGAGCCTCTATAGCAATCGCAGCGTAGCTTATGCTTGTTAACAGAACCTCCAAGACCATTTCATTACAGGGTTTTCTTGCTGATGTTTGCCAGAATCTTGCTAGGGCCCTGGCAGTGAATAGAAGTAGAAGCTGCGATGGTTCTAAAACATGTCCCACAAGTAGGGGCCGCATGCTGGCCACTGTGCAAAACCCTCAAGGCTGCCAAAAAGAGCGGGAATGACGGTCACAATAATGACAACAGCCTTCTAAAACAACAGGCACCACCTCACATCCACTTTCACTCCTCCAGTGCGCGCAAGGCCACGCTCCAAATATAGCATCAAGGATCGTGCCTGCTGAAAGAGCTCTTTCTGAGTTGCAGGTCGGCTTGGGATCATCCCTGACCCTTTTAGCCCAGGTCGCAATACACACCCCACCCACCCAACAATACAAGATATGAATATCGTATCAGCCTGTACTGGAGAGGGTGCACAGTATCAGGTGGTTAGGGGGGCTTTGCTACACGGGGACTACGGATTACTAAAGAGGCCGGGCTGCCAGACCCATGTTAAAGGTGCTTTCTTCGATTACTTTGGGGCTTTGGCAAGACTTCTTCCACAGACTCCATAGCGTGCAGGGTTTGATATATGGCCTTCCGATGCATGTGTTTGAAGTTGAACAGACAAATAGGTCTCGTGCCAACCCAAAGCTGTACCATCTGCGGGCTGCGCACTGATAGGGCAAACGGACTACGGCTCGGCTCACAGGTTCTAGGGCTTCCAGTTCAGGATGTGCGAGGGTAGAAGCGTAGGGCTCCCAGGCGATTGTTAGTGATCACTGTTGTACAAATGAGGATGTCTTGCGCAGACGTGTGTTGTATCTGTTGAATGTGGGGTAGGCCTTTCCTCTGCTTACAAAGGATCACGAACTGATATCCTAGACGGCCCTAGAGCTCCTTGGACTTGCGAAGCTGAAATCCCAACAGAAGCCTTCAGCCAACAAAAGCGAGTTGTTTTTCCTACTCCACCCTCGAAATTCTGAAGGCTTCATGAGGTGCCCTGGGCACTTCCCCCTCCCCTTCCCTCCTTCAGCATTGAATAGCCAAGTCAGGAACCTAGATTCAGTTGGCATTATGAGAAGTAGACGGACACAATGAACTGACTACTACGTACCAATCCAAAAGTTCAGGCATATCCTACATATCCCAAAGGGATAACCGATTTTCAGCCTGAAATTTTCGAGACTAACACACGCCCAGCCGCCTGTGGGTGGATAACTTGGCTGGCTTCGCTTCGGGCAGGAGACCATTGCAAAGGGGCTGCGGGAAAGTGGGTAAAAGCACGCGAAACGCGCGATGCGGCCTAAGCCAAATCAGCTTCAGGGAGTGGATGTGGGATGGCCCAGTTTTAAGGGTTTGGTTCATTTCTACCTTGCGCTCTCGCGTTGGCCATGCAGCCTAGCACCTAGTGCAGACGCTGTGTGATTAACGGACAACCTTATCTGCCAGTGGGTGTGGTTGGGCTGAGGGGATTAGACCTTACCTTTGCACCGCCATGTGCTTAACATCTTGAAGTGATGCCACTGTGGTAGAAGCGTCAGATAAAGGACCGAAGCACTTCGTGAAGTGAACCCACCACATTCTCATCATCCTTACGTGCGGACTGCACTGGCCTAGAGGACAATATCCCCTGTAGCCACCTCAGTACTCTTCAGACAATTAAGGCCCTGCTGAAATTGAGGGTTATGGGCCTCAAATGAGCTAAACCATCCCTTGACCTCCACAGCACCCCAAAACCTCTACAAGATCCTCAGAATGAAGCTCCTGCCCAAAAAAAGCATCTTAGCGTGTTGGGGAGACGTGAATATACTGCGTGACGCCATAGTGTGGCTTGTGCCCACTGAGCCTTTGCTACCTTGCCCCGCCTTTTCTCAAAACCGTGGGCCAAGCCACAACTGAAAAACCGAGAGGCCCAGAAACACGATCCCAGAATCGAAGCACGAAACTCCCAAACCCTGTCCTAAACCCTGAACCCCCAAAGGTAAATCCTGAAATTCTGAATCCTTAAGCCTTAGACGATAAACCCCCAACGGCCTAAACCCTTCCTCATGTACATTCCACATTATTCCATTAGCATAGGGGTTCTAGGAACCCGCTTTAGGGGGATCTACTTTCTAGATCCTCCCACCAGGGGTCTGGGATTGAGCAGGGAACCACTCGCGTTGCTCCTCCTCTGCAGGCAGAAGAGCCTTGGCACTCAGTTAGTGTTTGGGCCCAGAACAAGGATTACAGTATCATATTTTGGGGGTCTATGCTGGGGTCCCCGTATTTATGGAGACTACGCAATAGGCTCAGAACTTCAGGGATTGACAGGATCTTTATATAGCCTCCCTTATTCGGGCCATGTTTGGCGATGGCGGGGTGTGAGGGTGCTGGCATCGTCGCAGCTACTTGGCGCAGGGCTTCAGGTCTTAGGGCGCAGGATGTGGAATCTTGTAGCGAAATGGGGGACCTCCCGCACGCCTCTCCCCTGTGCTTCGTTTGTAAACATGTTTCAACTACTTTAGGTATATAGCCTGCGGATCACACATCTTCGAAGATCCATGGACACCAAAATTCCTGTCTCCTTGAATCCTGAAACCACTCTGAGGGGAACAGTCTAGAGTCTAGAGCTTAGCATGTGGGGCTTGGAAGCCGGATTTCGGGTACCATTTTGCCACAGTAGCTCGAGGGCCCCATAACCCTGAGCCCAACCCTAATCATTAAGCTATGCCATTGTCATCAGGATACAGCTCCATGGAACAATTTCCGAAAGCATTAAACTCAAGCAAATCCAAGCCTAAGTCCCTTCCAGAGTCACGACAGTTTGATGTATTTGTGGCTAATTGTCAACATTAATCACAAGGGATCACTGGGAACGAGGGCATTGCTGCCGTGCCCCAAACTAGCATGGAATCCCCATCTTTTGACTTTTGGGAGTCCTTCGCCAGGGCCCGTGCGTAGAGCTTCGATCCTTCCCAGGTTACCTTGGACCATTGTAACCCTCACATATTGAGAAGCTCCAAGTAAGGACTGCTTGTAGGCTGGAGACCTCAAAGAAAATCAACTTGATGGATCTACAGCCTCCGGGTGTAGTTGCAACCAGAGAACCCTAACGGCTGAACCGTTCCCGGCAAGGAGCCATAAAAGGGTAGCTAGGGGCCACAGTTTCATTTTAAAGGTACGAGAATTTGCCCGTGTTTGGGTTCAAGGCTTGGGGTTTGGCTTTTGCGGGTACACTTTTTTGAAAGCGCATGTTGCAGACATCAGACACCCTGCAGGCTTGCAGCCCTGCCCTTGACTAAGATTAGTCAAGTGCGGAAAGCCTCACGGCATCATGTCATGGGCAGCAACAGCTAGCCGGATGCCCTTTTCAACAGAGTAAGTTGGTTACTTGTGCAGGGTTCTTTTTGGCCTCAGATGGCTTAGGGATTGACTCTAGGAATATTGTGACAAGTTCTTTGCACTTCTGCGAGCAGTTAGAGGCGAGTAAGATGCAACCACTGATCTGGAATGTGAGGCTCCTCGAAGTGGCCTGAGTGAGTACCCTGACCCCTACAAACAGCCAGCCCTTTTGAGAGCTGTGCACACTCGGCTGTGACCACCAAATGGTCAATCTTCCGGCAGTCGGTGGCATCAGCAGGGCACCTGCAAATCGCGACAGCTAACTTTTGACCAAGGGTTCTTCTGGACCCTCAAGGTCAAGAGCCCAGGGTTTAGGGGCTCCTTGATTGGGTCCGTTACTGGCGGGGACTGGCATCATGTAATGACCTCATTGCAAGGTCTTGGGGTTAAGTAAGGCTGTAAGGCGAGGCTGAAAGGGTCAGGTGGGTAATTGCAAGATGGGGTCTGAGGACTTGAGCATCTGGCCTTTCCAGTTCCAGAGCTCAGCCTGTAGGAAAAATGCCAGTGCTTCCTGGTCGATGCTGAAAGTTCCTCCTGGTAGGATTGCTGATCCAATGCATGATGTATGCAGTTGACACAATACACAGCAGCTTCAGCCGTTGTCTGATGGGTCCATGTCTGCCCAGCGTTCTGTACGTCCTGGTACTGCCAATCAGGATCGGAAAGACAATCTCAATCAGTCAGAAGGCAAAGGTGTAACGGTTGAACTAGTGACAGCGATGCTGACAGCGATGCCGGCTTCAACGGCAACGGTGGCGGCGGTGGTGTTTGTGGCGGTTGTAATGGCAGCTGGGGCTGGCGCTGGTGCGCTGGTGCTTATGGTCCCGCTGGCTGCCGGTGAAGGCCGTGGTGATGTGGTTGTAGCGGAGGTGCCGTGGTGGGGGTATAGGTGCATCTAAGTCAGCATGATGTCCTTTGACTATCCTGTGATCTAAAACATCACCAGGCTACCTAAAAGACAGTCACCAGGTCCTATGGAATCCTGCTTGCTTACCCTCAGCAAACTCCACAAGTTGGTAAGGTGACCCTTCTCTCTTGGTCCCCAGGGCCTCTAACCAACACATCGTGATGGAATGTTCACACGACAGAAATTGAAACTAAACCCTGAACCCAGCCTCTCTGCGCTGGGGGAGCCAACATGCATGAAGGATTCGCTGCGGTGAAGGCGGAGATAGGCACTAAACGCCTCATGTGATCACAAACATCCAGGGCTGCAGGCGCGGGGCCAGGACTTGGAGTGTCAGGTGTAGGGGTTAGGGTCTGGGGCTCAGGATTTTAGGACTGGGATCGGTACCAAAAGGGTCTCTGGGGGGGTAGGGTTTAGGACATCGGGAGTAGCAAAGTGCGTTTATTGGAGGCCTAAGGCATTGCAACAGAACCCATAGCCATACAGGGCCAAGATTTCTATTTCAGGACTTAGGGCTCTCTGACCCCGAACTTGCAGGTGTCGTTAAGTGCCTGGTAGTCGGTTGGTATGAGACTTTCCAAGTTGGGGGTCCTTCTTTGTCGTGCTCATAACATAAGTACGGGCCAATATGGTGTAAGCTAACCAATGCTAAGCGCTAGACTAGAACTGCCAACCTGAAGCTGAGGTGGGCTGTGTGCAAGAAGCTTCACCAACATGGGGAATGGAGGGGGGGGAACGGAAAGTAACGTGGAAAGTGCTATGATTAGATTCTGGGGTATAGAGGGGGACTGGAAGAGACAATGGACACTACGGTTATATTTCAAGACGGTTACAGGGTACCAGGGCAAGTCTCTAAACTGCTGAAGCCTAGAACCGTTGCAGGAGCTAGGCGCAGATCCTGCAAGGGCTCCTGCCCAAAACCGCCGGGACTCTGCGAATTCTATGAGCAAGCCTCCCATCTATTTCTGGAAGCCCCAACATAGGAATGAATGGGAGCATACATGCACAGAAGACTCTACACACACACACACACACACACACACACACCCGCGCGCGCGCACACACACACACACACCTCCTATCGTAAGCGTTTTACAGAGCCTTAGCCTGAACGGAATGCTCTACCCTTGCAACTGTTGCAGATCGACTTAGATCAGAGCCTCGGGACTACAGTCCTTACGCGCTCACCAACTTAAAAAGCAATGCGAGTGCTCGAAACCCTGCGCAATCCTTCTATGAACTCCCGAGTTCAGATGCCTAGAACATGCTTGGAATCTGGCCTCCAGATGGGTGATGGGATAGTCGTTGTCGTTCAGATTCACAAAGTACTCCCAGGGACCAGCCTGGCGAGGTCTAGCAGTCCTCGCTCAACACCAGAGAACTGAAAGCTGCTCGAGCCCTCTGCGCTGCCAAGAATCTTCGTAGAATCTAGGGCAAGCCTCGTGCCCACCTCAAAAATGGTACAGCTACATAAGTTCCAGAGCCCGCAAGGACGGGAAGCAACCCGACATATCCTGTGAGCCGTCCGCCTTCGCATTTTTTGACGCTATGGAACGCCTACAGCAAGTCCGGTCCATGGGCATGAAAATTGCGATGAGAATATGTTGGGGCCAGGATTTCTCCCAGACGACTTTTGTTCGTGCAATGGCCTCCAGCTCACAAACCTCCAGTTTGATTTTCATCACTGCTGTCACGGACTCCATCGCTATTTGGTTGTTCCCGTAGCTTGTTGAAAGCCTTAAGCCCTGCATACCTCAAAATGAGTCCTCAAATGGTACTTCTCATATTGCATAAGCCACTTCTAGGGCCCCCTAGTTGTGAGATTTCCCCGCCCTTTGGCCGGCCTTGTCTGAGTGGAGAAGAAGCTCCATGCCCCGGAGCAAGACAAGCAGAAATGATGCACCGCCTCACGGCACGGCTTTGGGCTTCGGGATAATGAACCTCCAACCCCACTAAACCTACTAACCCACTGAATCCATGGCCCTAATTGAAGCCGCAGGTGACATCTCAACCCATCAGGCCTCGCCGAACATCAAAGCGCTCTGACATGACATCCAGACGAAGCGACGCTCCAGCCTGTACGGGCTGACCCCTCCCCCAACTAACATGGAGCCCCCAAACCGAGCCTACAAGGACCATCGACTTGAAACCGGGCGCTACATGCCTGAGGGAGGGTAGGATCGTTTGTGGTTCACACTGTTCAGGGGTAGGGGGCCCCGGTAGAAACCCTGCCAGTCCTGAGCCTATTTCCCAGTGCTTGTCGCCCCGGGACCCCACCCACAAATCCCTGCAAAGCGATGTCGGCACAGGGTTTGTGTTGAAGGGTTCAGGCCTGATTGTGGTTGGTCTACGATGTAGGGTTTAGGGCTGTTCGCTGGGTGAACGGAGCCCATTACATAAGCTGATGGGTCTTCGGCGAAATGCTGGTGCATCAGATCTACAGGGCCACATGACACTGTCTATATTTGACACTCTAGGGTTGAAGGAAGCAGAAGTCTATACAAGAAGGAACTGAATACTTATGTGGGTCACTAGGCTTTTAGCGATCATGAAGGTTCCATGCAATGAGTAGAATTGTTCTGCGCAAGCGTTGGTAGCATGTTTGGAGCGTAACTACATTGTATGGAAAGGAATTGTCTCTCCCGTGCAGACATGACAGAGCCCTGCATGGGAGACTTTGAAGGTCCTCAGTGTCACTCCCCTTGAGTCTGAGGCCCAGGGAGACCCTCAGCCAGAAAGCCTGGACCCTAGCCCAGAAAGCCCAAAGGGCCTTAGGGTAGCCCTCCTGCTCCGTTACGGATCTGTGCATTGCAGCCCGACTCGTAGAAATTGGAGCAATCGCAATCGCATCAGGTGGCAGGCTATGCAAGAAAGCTACTTTTGGAACTAAATCTGGAAACGACCGTTAAGTACCCCTCATACTGAGGACTCGTCCCAAGCCCTGAAATTCCATTCCCATGTTCGCGCTGCTGCGCTAATCGGGAACCCGAACTCTCTAGGCGACCATGCTATCTCACCCTACCCTACCCTACCCCAAAACCCTGCCATAACTCACCCCAGACCAGCCTTCTGGAGCCATCCTTGAAACGCTCCCAATCGCCTCCACGAGGCCTCTGGTTCTGGGTCTAGGGTGTTTAGCGTGTAGAGTTGAGGGTTAGGGTTGAAGGGCCAGGTTGTAGGTTTCATGTTTGGGGGTTCAGCGTTGAGGGTTTGGTATTCCGTGAGAAATGCCGGGAGGGAGTCTTCAACACTATCTGGGATCTGTTTTGTAGTAGGGTCCCCTCCCTAATTTTTCAGTAGTCCTGCGTTGGGGATCTTGACTTCAGAGCACGGGATTTGAAGCAAAGAGCCCAGACGGAAGTGCCCATTTTTTTTGGGGTGTACGTGCCCAAACACTTTGTCTCTGGTGTTTGGTACCTTCAAACCCTGATTTTTGATGGCAGGCAAAGCTGCAAGTGACTCACGTTGCGAATCTTCAACAGAAAGGGCACACCCTCGCCCAAGGCCAACATGCAACCTGAAAAGGGACTCTACAAAGTCTACTGCCCTTTCAAAACTGGGCGCACAAAACCTTGTCTGCAGCAACTCCCAAACCTAGAAAACAACCTTTTCACTCCGATTCAGTCACCGCATCTAATCTCGGTGAACCTCATGCAAAGCCAACAACAGCACAAATGACCATGAAAATGCTTCCAAAGTTTTGTGGGTTGCGAAGTACACGGCTTCCAGCAGTCACGAGTCCAGCAAATCCATCTTACATTGCCTGCTCTGAGTGCGGAGGCAAGAGATCCCAGGCAGTACGGGTCTAGAATGCCTCCTGGTCCCAGCAACGACCCATTCCTGCACCAATATGGTATGCTAAAGTACTATTGGGTAATGTCTAGGAACGTTTAAGTGGGGCTGCTTTCTAGATCCTCCCAGTCTGTGTATGAGGCAATATGACATCGTCGTACCTTCTTGTCCAGATGCAGGAGGAAGAAGTGCTCTGGTGATGCGAGCCTGCTGCAAGAATGCCTTTTTGAAATGTTTGAGATTAGGATTGTTGGGCTGCACAATGCAGACGATACAGGAAATCAGGACGAAAGGCCTTGAAAGTGTCTGAAGTCAGTGTGGCAATCAATACCTGAAAAGGAAGTTCATCGGGATCCTTGTTGAGGGCGTTTCAGGCGGCAGTTTAAAGTTGAGAAGCCCGCATTCATTGCGATTACCCTGTACCCTACGAGACGATGTTGACATGCTAGTTTGGTTTGTTGCTCTTGAAAGTGACACCTGGTGCCTGGTTGTCGGAGAGCTAGGGGCTGCACGCACGGGTCCTGTTCTAATCAAAGGTTCCGCATAAACCATCCCCAAAGAAGCAGTCCTCCTTAGGGCCCTGCACAAACACAGGTCCATGATGTTGGGAAACTCTGGCACATCTTCACCCCTGGGTTAGGGTACCCTCCTCCGAGAGCGCGTAGGCAAAGGCTACGTCATGACCAGCCCTAGCAGGCAGAAGCAGACTCTGCAACTCATGTGTCTTCATGGTGCCTCATGGTGTGAATGGCTACTGTTCAGAAAGAACTTCAGTTCCAGTCGTGGCTATCAACAAAACTTGCATACCACCCGTTCCCGTCATTGCTTGTTGACCTCCGAATTCCACAGCCTCAGCCAAGCCTACAGCGGCAGCCATCACTTACAGGAGAACTTGGGGTCTCTGGAGAAAAAGAGTCCAGAAAGTGATGTAGCCGCGTGGATACTACAAAAAGAGCATCCTGACCACCGTGGGCTAGATTGGGTGCGGCCTGGAAAGGAGCTTCTTGAGATTCTCCAGGGCCGCGAAGACAAGGACCAAGAAGGCCTCTCACTTGGAACGCTTCTGGGTTTTTAGGGCTTACCGTTCGGGATCCTAAGAAACTCCGGATGACAATTGGGACTTGTTCCCTTCCGGAACTTGGGCCTGAAGAAAGAGTATAGCCACCAATATCCTCAACTCAACACAGCTCCTGCTCTTCTCGCAACAAAATTGTCCACCTAGGTGTAAATTCTACTATTCTGCAATTTCGATACCCCAGCCAGCCAGCCGTAAATCTCAAGAGACAAGCCGTTGAACTTTCATAGCTTCAACTTCAGCAACACCAACTTTCTTTCTAGGCATTTGGTGGCCGATGGAACCTTTATGCGCATTGAGATTTAGGGTTTAGAGTTGAAATCTAGACCCGTGTCAGGCCAATTGAACTGTGTTGGCAAGTCAACGTTTACCGGTTACCCTCACAAAGCAGTAGCTAACTTAATTTAGGGAACTCTCTACGGATGTAGCCCCGGCCCAAACCTAAACCTGCAGACTTCCCCACCAAAGTCGAGAAAAAAAAACGCATACGCTGCAACTCCCGACTCCTCCTCCCTAGGTTTTTGAGTTGTGCTCCAAAGGGCGATAAACCGATAAACACCACAGTCCGGTGGTACAGCTCCCCGAAAACCGAGCACCTTGGGTGCCTTTCCCCCCGACACTCGGGTGGACTCTCTGGGACCGTTACAGCCAGTTCCCTTCTAACCCGTCAGTAAGATAAAGGTTTTCAGCCTCCTTAAGCTCTCATTCTCTGAGCCTGAATGCCAGAGTCTTACTGAAGCCTATGGCTTCTCCAAGAAATTCCTTGCAACAAGACAAGTGCTTTCACTTCTTGGCTCTACTCCCTGGAGTCGTTTCCATTTTATTTTCCATTATACCTATATAACCACGATAATAGAGTAGTTTCCATTATACCTATATAACCCCAATATAGTCCCCATTATACTATAGTAGTTACCATTTTATTTTCCATTATCTCCCTGGGAAATGTCTGGGTCTCCGACGACGCCAGGACGGGCCGAGGACACAAATTCTGCTCTTCCGGTCACAGCCCCCTGTCAGGAAATCAATGAACATGGGAGTTTCCCAAAATTAGGAGTACCTTTTTGGGTGTCCCTAGACTATAGTAACTATAGTATTTTGGGGTCTACATCGGGGTCCCCTTATTTGGGAAACTACCACGTCATTATGAACTGTATGTTCCTTATTGGAGGCGTAGATTTATCTTGATGTAGTTCTGCATCACAGTGGAGGGCTGTATGTGAAGTGGAAGGCACCAATTCGTTGCTGGTGTTTGCCCAGATAACTCTGATCCCATATGCTGCTGCCTGCCAGTTTCGCACTGGGCACAAAACCAAATGGCGGGCAGGGTGTTCAACTGCAAGGCAATTCCAAGTAAGCTGGAACGTGCGGGGCACGGAAACCCAACAGGCCCTGCAGGGCTTGAAGCTCCCATAAGTATAACCTGAATTCGGATACTAACAGGATGACAATTGTGCGCGCAAAATGTCAAAGAGCAGCCTTGTCTTGTAACTTCCACTTTAGCCCTCCGCTCCTTCCCCTTTGTTAAGAGTCAGATTCCTGCTGAGTAGTGCCAGAGCAGTAGCAGTAGCATTTCTCGGGAAGCATGAAATTCGGATGTTGAACTTGAATTCGCAGGCCATTCCATAGAACACCCCCCCCCCCCAAACTCATACTGAACCCATGCTGTAAATCCTACATTGTATGATAGGTAGGTGCTTGCAAGCTTGCTCTCATGTTTTCGCACCAACGGCAAAAAGCCACGCTTCTTACAAGCACGTGAAGCATTTGGACTGCCCGATCTTTAATACCAATCCGTTTACTACAGTCATCATTGTACTCAAATACATGTTGACATGGCAGCATTCCGCAGCTCTGGCACTAAACCCAAAGCGCAACCTGAAAACCCCAAATGCTGCAAGCGTCAAACCCCAAAACTATCTGGTGCTTAGTAGAGGTTGGGGCGCCGGATGTCTATAGAAGCCCCTTTGCCTTTGTACACACAAATCTCCACTCAGTGCCTTCTCCTATTCCAGAGCCCTGTAAGCACCGGCCCTACTAAACACCAGGTCTGCAAAATTGCTGTGATGCCTCTGGGCGTGTCGGACCACTTGGTGGCAAAAATGAAGCTGTGTAGACGAAGTCCAGACGACTAAGGGGCATGGTGAGCTTGGGGATGTGAAAGTTTTGGGTTTAGGGAACAGGGTTGGGAGTTTCTATAAATTCCACGTGGGGACTGCATATGACAAGGTGTATAGCTTCGGGCTTCAGGCCTAGGGTTTATGACGACCCACGACATTTGTTCTGAAAATGGGCAATCTGCCTTGGTTTTTCTCAGCAGCAAGTCCAGAGTGCTTGAAGCCAGCCTTAGCAAGTGCCTTTGTGCCATTCCAGCTGAATCGAGCGCTGCGTTGAGGAACAGGTGGGGGATTACACTGGCTGCAGGGATAGCTGGTTCACTTTTTAGGGGTTCAGATGCTGGAAGCTACCGTGGTTGAGGAATCATATAAATGGACTTGCATGCTTTATGGGCGACGCGCTCGAGCTTTTGGAATGTCATGAGTTGCTGACACACTCTGACAAGAAGCTGTTTCTCAACAAATCACAGTCCAGAGCTTTCGCCGTTCAAACTACAAATTCGGGGCTTACATCTGCTTCTCGGGGCCTGTGTGCGAACACCGAGCCCAACATGCCAAGAACAGCTCACTGGACAACCCTGCAAGACCACCTCAGCCTCAGATGCTGTAAAGCACTATATTATAATAGGGTATATCTTGGGGTTATATAGTGGAAAAGAACATGGAAACTACTATATTATAATAGGGTATAGTATATATTGGGGTTATACATAGTAAACCGAAGAAAAAAACAGTTGAGGGTTTTCATTTGAGGTCGCTGGTTGTACTGTGGATTGACAAAGGCATGAGCTCCCTTACCCCACTGTTTATCGGCAATCTAGACATCCACTGTGCCGAAATTGAACTGCATCAGCCACATCACCACACCCTCTGTGATTCCTCAGACCTATATAGACATGGTGGCCCTAAGCCCTAAACTAAACCCTAGACTTAGAGATCCCACACGCCCAGCCTTACCCCTCTTTAGCCATCCTTGCATGTCTAGAATCTAAACAATCTGCCATGCATCCCAGGGGAATCTATATAGAGAAGACCACATGGTGAAAAGCCGAGACCCTTAGCCCAATGCCCTTCCCTACGTCGACTGTAAACCCTTTGAACACTCCAGACGGAACTGCAACCAAAGATGCACTATGCAGTCCCCTGCTTCTAGACTGACAGTAAACCATCAGAGCCCTGCCTAAGCAGATGAAGTGTGGAAAACGTCCGGAACAGATTCTCATCTTTAGACCGATGCATCTCTGAATCCCCAACCCAACATGCCATGGCCTACAAAGCTGATCCAGCACTTGCTTCGCACCTTTGCCAAAATTTGTAATTGCCCTTTTGAATTGTATCTCCAATACTTCGTTGCTTGGACTGCGCGAACAAGTCATTGTAAGTCGAACGTTGGGGAAGGTACAGTATGTGACCATGAGGTACTTGGACTGTTAGAGTTAGCATACAGGAGCGGATGCCATGTTCTGATGTAAGCTGTGCATATCGCAATTCAGGAGGCACCCCATCATCATTTCGATTCACACCTGCTGTGTAGTTCTCACTAGGGCTGAGGAAATTTGACCCAAGTACGATCCCTGCAGAGCCCTCTGCTGACCAGAACTTGTAGTTTTTCTTGATGGTCTGAAGACTGCAGATGCACGCTACAGAGGTTTGAGTACTGAGAGTAAACTTTGGAAGATTTGGCAGACCACAGTTGAGAAGCTTTGTCTCGCCCATGGCAAAGATTCCTACAAAGACTCCAGACAAGTATTGCCAAGTGATGAGTGAGCACAACATGTCGGAGACCCACTCTGCATGGCACACTCCCAGACCCTTAGAAGGATCTTGAGCGTAGAACCCCAAATATTGTACCTTATACTACTATAGGATAATTTCTTGGAGCCCTCACAGGGGACTTGCAAGCCATACCCATCCTTTTCTGGACGATTTTTAGCATCTAGCAAGAACTGTAAGGCCTTGACTACATTCCCTATATTCTTTCCACTGAAGGTTTGTTGCCAAGAAACTCGGTCTCACAGTTCGAGGGGACTTGTGTCTTGGGCTTGAGGCTGGCTGAATTACAATAGTTCCTAAGCCTGAATATATTAGGCTATCTTGTCTATGTAAGCAGACCACCTTTTGGGATGAGGTCGGGCGACATCGTTGCAATTTACCATGTTCCGGGCGTTACGCAGTGGCAAGGCTCCAGAGACTGCAGTGAGCTTTGAGTTGCTTTTCGTGGATCATGGGTTTAAGGCTCAGGGACCACCGTAAAGACAAAGGCTCTGAAAGGGTGGAGGGTCCCGTTTTGGTCCTATCTTTGCCCAGGTATCACAAAGAAATGATGGCTTCTAAGGGCCTGAAGCCGGAGAAGCTGGGGCACAAGCAATCATCAGAAGCGGACTCTACCAATGCTTCAATTTGCGAGACGTTGACCTTACAGCTGCATAGCTTTGAGCTTTTGGGTGTTGGCCAAGGGTGGGGGATCTTTTTACAGCTGGAGTGTGGAAAACATATGTCTCTGCGTCACATCACACAGAGCCGGGCTAGGGACCGCATGTTTGGCTAAAATCACCACCCAGACAACCTGCGCTACAATGATTGGCCACCAGGGCACGCCCCGAGAGTACATGCACAAACCCGGACACATCGAGGGTGCAACAACTTAGGTAGACAACTTTCTGGGGATTCTCCCGCATGCAGTGATACAGTGAGACGGTTTGATTCTCAAGGAGGACATGCAGCTTTGACAATGCTGCGTGTGACAGGAAAGCTCCTTCACATTTCTTGCCAGCAAATTTAACTAGATTTTCTCACACGTTACACCATGGAAAGCCTCGCCGTCAAAAACCCCTGGCAAAAGCTCGGTGGAGCATTCCAGCTGAACACCTGTCAAAACGCAGATGAAGTTTGTGACCGAGCGAACAAATGCAGTACACCTTGCCTTCGCGGCAGCCAATTCACAAACACCAAGCATAAAACTCCAAAACTGTTCAGCTTTTGCCCCAAACCCGAAACACGGAAAGCCCTGAGCCAAGTCCTGACTGAGCCTTGTTCTCTGAAACTCCGCCTATCCAGGTTTTGCGACAAACCTTTCAGGACACGAATGCCATCGACAAAGAACAGACTCTAAGCGCCGAGTCATGACAATAGCATTGGTACGGACCTGCTGACGGCTGAATAAGATCGAAGTAACTCATCAGGAGCTTGTGTGAGCCAAGCAAAGCAATAGCCGCTAAAAGTCAGGTTGAAACATTACGGCAAAAACCCTCCTTAAGTAGACAGAATATGGGGGTTATATTGGGAGAATGGAAAAGAAGATGGAAGCTACCATAATGGGGTTATAAAGGGATTATACCTAAACCCCTAAACCCTTAAACCCTAAACCCCAAGCCCTAAGCCCTATATAAATAGTAGTTTTCATTTTCTTTTCCATTATCCCAATTATAGGCTATTATACTGAAGACCAAGAAGTAAATCTGAGACTCGAGCATCCACACGGCCCTGCAAAGCGGGTCTAATCTGTCCAACTACAGGGTTGCTGCTAAGGTACTTAATTTAAGTTACTATATTGGGGAAACCATATGAATTACTATATATACCCATTATCGTAACTTAATTTAAGTTCCTTAACAGCAACCCAGACTATTGATTGCTGGATAGCTTCAGATGGCTTTACAACACTTCATTTCCTATGCTGACTTTTGAGGATTTGCCGCTTCTGTGGTTTGGGCAGATGTGGCTAGCAACTCAGCAGACATCGACAGATCCTACAACCACCTTGCACGGCACCCCAAAACTTCAGCCAAACCTGTTGAACCTTTAAATGAAAAGCATTCCCGCACCACCACCTTACCTAGGGAAACTGATGAAAACTCAGAGTAAGCCTCGCAGACCTTTTCTGAAAAAATTGGGGGCAGCTCCCTCATATGGACAAACACATACATGTCATAGTATCATGCATGTATTATGGTCTTATGATTGTGTTTCCAGCAGACAAAAAGAAGAAAGGGCCCCGACCTCCAAGCAACTGTTGGGAGCTTGCTTTGCGCGGGCCCCAAGAATGCCGTCCTGGCAGGGACTATGTATTTTTAAAGCAGGGGCATCTGAGGGAGCCCAGGAAATATGTACATATATGTGTGCTTCTCTGTATTTAGTTACACATATATGTAGATACATATATTTCCCTGGCAGAGCCCTTGTACTAACACGTCTTGCAAGTTACTGGTGCGTAAGGTAGTGGGGGCGTGGATCCGGCAATCGTCCCTGTACAACCCCCAGGCATCGTTACACATAGTTCCTCTCTCACTCTGCTTACGCACCGTTGCCGGTTGGCAACTGGCACTGGCTTCCAGAATGCTACAGGATTTCTGGTGTGTCGACGATACAGACTACGACGTAGATGATGCCACAATGTTCTTTGTGTCTCTTTGCGTGGCTATCTGAAGGCTAGGCCAGCCTGAGGGCGTTCGTGCAGGTTTGCCTTGAAGTGCAACATACTTTACACGCCTCAAAGACATGATGAAAAAAACACGTCATTTTGGGGGATCAGCTCGAGAAGTTAAGTTAAACCTCGATGGTCGTCTCGCGGATGAGACTTCGCAAGCATATGGCTTCTAAGACATCCACCTGACTAAAGACATTCTCAAATGTGTTGCTCAGATGCATTGTTCTGTGGAGGCTAATGGTACAAGAACCATAGAAAACCCAAATGAGAACTTGCTTGCGAATCAAAGCCCAACCAAAACTTGGGCTCAAGCCTCCAGCCTTAAACCTCATCAGAGCACCTGTCACACAGCCAGTATGAACTGTCACGAAGTACCATTACTACTACTCAACATTGATGCCTTGGTTAAAGGCAGAGGAAGGCATTGTCCCCTTAGTACTGTCCCTTCGTGCTATCACTACTCTTGCTTGCAACAGCGGCAGCAGTAGCAGCCAACACGCAGAAAATCTGAGGTTCAATGGGACGAGCTTGAAATGTTGTAGCCCTGGTTCGCCCATTCCATGTCCCAAACCCAGCATTCCGGGTTATACGGCCCCTTGTGCCGCTTGAACCCCATGCCCCGTGAGGCCCTGACCCAAACAGCGAGCAGAACAGCTTTCTTTTTGGCCTACTTGCTGCACAGTATTGCTCCAAGAATTAGGACATAGAGGCTCCAGGTGAATCCCACAACCTGAAGGGCAGAGACGGTGGAGCCTTCCAGACTGCTGCAAATCCTACCTGCATGAACGGGCGGAGGGCTTCAGGCTTCAGGCTTGGGGTTTGGAAGTGGAGTTGGCAAGTTGTGTTCATGTGCCACAGGGGCAAGGTCCCTCAAAGATGTGCCTCAGATGGTAAGCTGCAAGGAGTAGCTACGAAACAGCAACAGCTTTCAACTTCCTCACCAGGTAATGAGCCCAAGTCCCAGACAAGTTCAGAATGGATGGCGCATCTTCAGAGATCTCAGAGGTCAACTTACTTGAAGCGGGGTTTGAATGCAAAAGAGGCTGCGCTTCGATAGAAAGTCAACCAGGCTCGCCCTCCTGAAACATTGCTTCCTTACATGTAGGGGTATGAACATAAAGGTCCTATTAGCTTTGCATATATAGAACCTAAATCTGCCCAAACTTCTGTACTCTTCATTGCTTGCAGTGCCCCACCCCACAAGGCCCCTTCGAAACCCCCGTCGACCTCGAGGATAAGAGGAGCCATTTTGCAGTATCCCTGCAGAGCGACTTTAAATTCTGAGAAGGCCCCCGTCGGGAGTTCAGCATCGGGGGCTGAGGGCGTCTTTTGGGAGACTTAGCCACTTGGGCATTTCCAACAGCGGGGTCGCTCTTATAGGCTCCATGATTCTTTAATAGGGCGACTGCAAAAAACCTCTTGGATACTCCTATCTAGTTAGGTTCAGCGACTTGCAAATGGCAGTATTTACTAGATTGCGGTGAAGCAATTCCAGCTAAGTTACCATAACATGGATATAGAGTATATACTGCAATATAGGTTCCTTATAATGGTGGCCCTAGACTCAGCATTTAGGGGCAGATTTGCGTGGCCAAGCGACAAGCCATGCTGCCGCGACGGTACGCCGAGCCATGACATTGCCGAAGCTATGCCAACAGTTGTTGGGGCAACATTGGGGGGGTCCCTTTTGAGAGTCCCCAAATAACAAAAAACGCACTTTGGAGCCTGCATTGGCGTCCCAATTTACGGAGATTACCTTTTGGGGTCTAGACCTGTAGTTGTTTTCGGGGCCACTTCTGCATCATCACGTACGACCATGGAGAACACTTTAGCGGAGGATTAGACTTAGGCCGTTTGTTCTTGTACATGTATGTACATGTTGGTCAGGCTGCTGGGAAGACGTCATGCTGGGGTAGCGGGACCCTCCAGCTCGTATGGTCCTAGGGGCAAACCAGCTCCATGATTCCGGCTCCGGAGGCCACACAAATACTGAAATCGGGAAAGCTAGAGCACTGCTCAAGAACAGAAGATGATCGAATGGTAAGTTCGTGCATGGCCGGCAAAGATCTTCTCCCGGCCATACACTTTGTAGAAATGGTGGCAGGGAGACAGTAAGGCATGCCAACACATCACACAGGGCTATCAAAAAACGACTTCAAGTTGATAAAGATATGCCCTGCGAACTCGTGTGTACGGGCTGGCATGTTCTTTTTCAGGTGAGGAACCCATGCATAGTGACGTTCATGACTTTCAGCTAACCAATGATTATTTGCTAGAGAAGCCTGCAGGCCTATGCCACAAGACAATACCATTTGCTGGCATTCGGGCAGCATGTCTAGCTGCTTTGTAGTCCAGCGAGTGGGTCGGGGAAGCTTGCAATGCTGGTGATCCAGACAAACCGACCTAGACCGGAAAGTGCCCGTGGAATATCGTCTTTACATGGATGTTGCAACTGCAGCCCCCAAGCCCAAAATCGGACCGATCATTCTCAGAAACCTGGTGCAGTGACTTCGCCTTTATATTACGCTTCTGACCAGCATTAACATGAGTCTCATGGAAGGTCTCTGGCGTTAACAAGAGTAGATAGAGCTCCTCCAACCCATGCAAACGGGAGGATCTACTATTTACATTTTTAATATTAATATGAATAATATTATTCATATTAATATTGATAATGCAAGTTGAGCCAGGGTTGCCACAGATCTTTGGAGACAAGCGTGAGTACTTCCCCTAAGGGTCCAAGGACCCAAATAATGGGGTTTCAGAGTATTAATGGTATTTGGGCCCGAAAACCCTATTATTTGGGTCCTTTGGACCCTTTGGGTTCTCACATCTTGCATCCTAGTCCACACATGTCTTGGTCTCAGAATAAGGCAAACACTTGAATCCAATTGAAGGAGAGGTCATGTAACAAGAGCCCCAGGACAGCGGCCAGTGTCGAAATTCGCAGAAACGCATCTGCATCTTGCGACACTCGACTCTGTTTACGCGCGCCTCTTTTTCTGGACTTCTGTAGTCTGTTGGGCAGTCTTTTGAACATATATTGGCTTAAGAAACCTATATTGCTGGGCCACGCGGTTTCCGCATGTTCTGATGCGGGGAACTGGAACAGTTTTTCATTGCAAGGTAACGCATATAGATGACTCGTGTGTAATCATTGTTGGCAATACCGCTGACCCTGGCATTGGTAGGGTTGGAGCAACTGCCAAGAGGGTCTTTGCGGGATTGGGATCGCACTTGAGGGTATGTTTAGAATCAAGGTTTACAAGTGAAAGTTTTGGCTAAACATGTTGGATCTTTAGGGTTGGGGTAGCCATGAAAAGCTTTTACTCCGTGTTGGTAATCATCCATGATTCATTCGCATCGGGGTTGCAGTTATGGCCTGCTACTACTCAGAATTTGCTCTGGACATATCGTGTGCTTAGATCTACTATTGGCAGGCTTGACATGTACTGTTGGAAGTGGTAATGCAGGAGAGAATCGCGTCTTGGGTTTGGGTCCTTTAGGGGGCTTGAACCTGGCACCCCGGAAACCTCAAGTGTCAAATCCCGGATATCTAGATCCAAAAGCCAAAAGCATTAAACCTCCTAAACCCAGTACGGAAGCAGCGTAGCGCCAGCATGATGCTGTCCAAAGACTTGAAATACATTCAAAGTCACCGGATGGTTCCCAAGAGTGTTTTTCACTACACATGCCTTCTGACTTTCTTACGAAGAAACATGCGCAACCCGCTACTATCGGCCATACAAAGGAAACCAGAAGGTCACAACAGCATGCAGATGTACATGATCCTCCGGGGTCGGGGTGCAACTACAGTAACTACAGATATCTTCCAACGCCACATAAAACCCTACTAAGCCTAGAACGCCTGGCCTTGTACTTAAAGCAAGAAGGCAGTGTTAAAACATAATCTAGCTTGGGGTGCATGGGCGCATATGTAGTTAATACACGGGGGCTCAGAATGGGGATGCCCTTGCAGTTGCGATGAATGTAGGGCAGCTACAACCACACTGACACATACTTGAAATCTCTCTACTCATCCCCACTTTCACCTGCATAGCTGGTGAACCTGAAGAACAGATTCTCAAAAGCCAGTCGGCACCCTCAAGGAACCTCCGTCAGGAGCCCATGCACCGGTCTGGCCATTGGCCCTTTGAATGGCAAAAGCTTGCCCCACCCTAAAAATGAATTAGGGGATAGCCATACCCCAACATGGACTTAGGTTCCTTAGCCTGATTTTGGAAATTATATTCTTGAATTAAAAGGTGTTGGAAGTCCTGTCTGCTTCTAAGACTGTCCTGGGCTTTGTGCTAAGGGAAATTTCAGACGGGGAGTTACCAGGTGAGCACCCTTACATAAGGCGAGGACCTCGGGGCATACACAAGGGCTATGTCAGGCCTATATGGAGAAAGCTACCCACCTGAAATTTCCTTAGATTGCGGGGGAGAGTTGGGTGAGGGCTAACCAATCCATAAACGAGGACTTCAAGAAGAATTAGTGAGGGTTAAACTCAACTACTTCTTAAGCGCGAGCTGGCCGGAAACCAGAAGAAAAGCTGCCCCTCATGCTGGGCTTCACAGAGAACCTAGAACCTCTGTGGCCCGGCAGTAGTAACATTTTGCTGGGAGCGGGTGCCCTTAATCGTTAGCCCCAAAAAGTCGATGAGAGGGCCCATGATCTCCGGATGCTCTCACGCGCGGACCTTCCAAGCAGATGCAGCTACAGGGAAAGTGTGTTCCAACCATCACATAATATACGAAAACATATTATAGCATGGTAGTAGAAGGAGGCTTGGATCTCAAAGGGGCAGTATTGATGGAGGAAATCCAGGCTCCCTAAGAGTGCTGACATTCCCAGGATATCTCTTCACTGTCGGCATGAGCATTTGGGGGTGCTGGTTTGGGGCACCAAGGTTCAAGGCATGAGAGGTTAGGGCTCGGAAGTCCAGGCATTTAGCTCAGGCTTTTGGCTGACCCAGACACTCTTGTTACACGTAGTATGCTCTGTGACTTTGTTCTGTGCACTCTAGGTGGATTTCCGCAAACATGCTTCCTCTGGAAGGGGAGTTTTTGATTTAGAGGCGATGATAACAGAATTTACAATCGATGCTCACTCGACATATAACCATTTTTCTGGCCACTTGATGAACCCCCTAAAAAGCCGAGCCACTTGCTTAATCAAAAGAGGATACAGCTCCTGATCCAGACTAATACCACTGCTTTCCAGAAAACACAGTTTTCGAATGAGCGCCAGAATCCTGAAGCTTATAAGCCTTAAAATCAGGCCCTAAACACAAATAACCTAGATCCCATTACGCAAATTCTTGATCTTACGGCCTACCTTGCGATTCAAATTCAGCCCAAGGTTCCAAACTCTGAAATCTTCAGCCCAAAGCAGGCGCATCTCAAAAGCTCAAGTATGATGCTCCATTTCTGTAGATGGAGCTGCTTTTTTGTGTCAGCCACCGACTGACCATCCCTCTTCTAAACCGTCCCTCTTCTAAACAAAAGAGCCGTGACTGTGGCTGACCAAAGCCTGACAGCCGCACCTAGGACAAAAGGGCCCCCCTGGTCAAATACGCGTACGAGCCGTAATCCCTACTTTACCCGATGGACCCTACCCGAAGCCCTCAACACCGTAAACTCCAAACCCTGTAACCCCAGAAAAGCTGAGAAGGAATTCCAAACAATACTCTCTAGGCAGTCCTTGTCTCCATGCATCGTTGGTATCCCTCGAGTCCATGTAGGATATTCAATCTGGAGCAACCCCGAATCCCCAGGCCCCAGATGCCTCTGGCAGCTTTCCCTCCGCTTGCAGCTTCTTGAACTCTTCTACTTGCTCCGGCGTCAACTGATCGCAGCAGTCTTTTTAAGTTGCGGCTGTTGGACAGGTTTTTCCCTGCGGTAGCCTATGGGCGGTTTCGAATTGAGAGCTCAGCGGGTGTGGGGCTGAAGGACTATAGAGGCATTGGTCTTTGGGGTGCCCCTTCAAATAATCTGAGACCATGACAAAGTGGGTCGCTTCCACAGTACAGAGGGCAATGCAGGTATCCAAACAACTAGGTAAGAAGTCCCTCATGACACGCAAGCCGCAAAGATCGCATCCTCCGCAGCAACCCTGAGTGATCAAGCACCATCAAGACCCGTAGATTTGTCACTTGAACTGTGGCTTTCGTTCCTGGTGCCTGCAAGAGGATGCGCCCATACGCTCACACCCAACTTGTTGAAAAAACGCTGCTACCAGTTTATGTCGCAAGGACTGCAGCGTATCTATGTGTATATATCTATATACATACATGTATCTATCCGTTCCCCGAGAGCCATGTCCAAAGGACGGTGAACAATCCTGCGATCCCTCAGAACCCCTACAGCTTTCCTAAACCCCAAATCCCGAACTCTTGCAGCTGAAGCCCCGGCTATGTTTCATCAAGCCTCAAATACTAGACTGCATTTTTTCCGTGAAGCATTTAGCCCTGGGCACGAATGAGCCCAAGATCCAAACAAAAACTCCAGAGGATCCAAGATGAATCAAGTTCCTATACAATCCAATGTATTCTTGCCCGCCAGGTGCCTACATCGCAACCCATTAAGGCCTCAAGTATCTGTCTCATTGTACTTCACTTAGACCCCAAACCCTGAACCGCCGCTACAAACCCTAACCCCCTAAACCCTAAATAGTAGTTTCCATTTTCTTTTCCAGTATCCCTATATTATGAGAACCCCTATATAAGCCTTATGTTCCCTTAGGAATTTCGATTTTCTTCCTAACCCCAAGAAACGGTCGGCCTCAGCAGTGCGAGCATCTTCCAGAACCTTCTCGTTCGAAGAAAGCCTGAATTTTGTGGCAAAACAGAGGAGGTCGCTTACAGGTAATAGTGTTATATTGGGATAATGGAAAAGAAAATGGAAACTACTATAATGAGATTATATAGGGTTTAGGGTACCATTTTGGGGGGCAAGACACAAGAGGTAGTTTACCAAAATTAGGGGGCCCAAGTATAGACCCCAAATACTTTTTTGTCCTTGTGAGATTATGGAGACGCCCAACATGGTACCCCTGATTTTGGGAAGCCCTCAAGAAGGCATACCTGCGGCTTCCTTCACCGCCGATTACACCTGTAAGGCATGAGGGAGTTTGCTGAGTGAGGGGTGGGTAAATGAAGTAGCAGGCTTACACGTGTACATATATATGTGCATATACCTGCGGATGTATTACACTTCGGGTGCATGCGCGAATATGAGAAGTTCTGCTGACACCAAGTTTGGCGGCTCCACATCAAGCCCATGCGACGTATGCTGCAATGAGTGCCAACTGTCTGCAAGCAATTTCAAAAGTTGACCAAGTTACAGCATGTGATGCCAAAAGCCTACAAACAGACCAGCCTAGGGCAGATTTACATGAGAAGTCTTTGAGTCAAAGCGTGCCGTCTGGGGGCCAGGAATGTGATATTTAGATACTTCAAAACCGCTTTGTGGAAGCCGTGCGGAAAGGCTTAAGACACTCGACTGTCATTTCTACAGAAAAACAGACAATGACAGATTCTCCACATGCTGGACTACAGCGGCTACAAGACTGAACGTAAGAACTGTAGTAGCCTTGCCAATCTAGGACCATGGTTCAACCCCCCAGGTCTGACAACTCTGAACTTAAATTCATACTCCCACCTGTCAAAATCCTGAATCCGTGCGCAATCAGCTCTCAAGCAGGCTCAGGCGCAAGAACGAGTCTGCCACCTCTGTCACAGCCTGCATGTTGCTTTTTCCCAAGGCCACCGTCCCACACAATCTTAAGCCAAAAGCTGTCGCTTGAAGGTGAGCCCAAATCCAAAACCAAATCATGAGGGCTTGTCTGAAGAAATCTTAAGATTTCTTTGGCTTTCCGGTAGCTGGTACGAGTTCAGAATGAAGGAACAGGATTGTATATAGATATATATATATGTATGTATATATATATTTATTATATCTAAAATTATCTCTATATATGTGTATATATATATATACATACAGAGGAAAGGGCTGCTACAGGGATGAATTTCTCCATTTCCTAACGGGTGTGTTGCAGGGCTGACAGCTGTAGAGGATCAATGAAAATCCCTGTGGCATCCCCTCTTCCTCCTTTCTCCTGAGGTCCTTCCTGATGTGGTACGAGTGAATGAGCTCATCCGGCAGAAAAGCCTGCTATTTCTCGACCCTGCCTGTACAATCCTCATCCCAATAGAACCATATATACATATCTATATATATATATATCTCCTAAAACAAGGCGCCTAAAACTTCCAGACTCTCAACCCTGAACTGCAACCTGCAAGCTGACCCTTAACCCTCAACTCCTCGCCCAACGCCCTTAACAGGGAACCTTTGACCAAAAGCTTTTTGAGAACCCATATAACTACATGATATCCTGCTATAATATCTATATATATATATATATGTGCACATATTCCTATAACCCCCTACTCCTAAACCCTAAACCCTTGAGGAAAGCCTCCTTCAGCTGGCCCCAGTTGTCTTTGCTCTCTGCTGCGGGACCAGAGATGTCCAGCAACCAGAGGTAGTTTGTGGGATCCTACGCAAAGAACACACCCTAACAGAGGACTCTTGGTTTGGGAGCAAGGTCTAGAGTGTTGGCGTTTATGGTGCAGGGTTCTGTGCTTCGAGGCATTGAAAGGTCCCATGAGAGACCCGACATTTTCTGCAGCGGTTTCTGTGAAAGGGTTATGCCAACGGTCGTTTTCGAGGGTATGACTGACAGAGCAGAAGGCTGGGGATGAAGGACTGTTACAAGAGCTACACGCGATTGGCATACCAAGCTGATGAACAGACCTCGAAGCCTCAGACTTCCGAATCCAACAGGGGGCCGGCTAGTGGCAGCATGGGGTCTGGGTGGAAGCAAATTGGGATCACGGAGTTAAAGTAGTCTCATTGCAGGATTATGACGCATTTTTTGGAGCTCTGAAATGACTTGTTGGGGCTCCTTCTCGCCAGCCTTTGCTGCTCCTTCATCCGTCACCTCAGCAGTGCAGAGGCTTTGCTATCCTTGCAGTTGATGAGACGCAGAGGAGTGCAAGAGGGACCATGTTGTCAGAATTCTCTTGGTTGTCAGTGCCGGAGCTTCAGGCTCTTACTTTGAGGTTAAAGGTGCGGCAGGGTCAAGCTTCCATGACCCACCAAAGCGTTGAGAAGACGGGGCAATTCCCCCCTCGTTGGAAAAATCAAGTTCAAATCAAGCACGCTTGCTAGGGATGTCTGTTTGGGGATACTATTTGGGTCTGCCAACTCCCGTCCACCCGAAACCGGTATACACATCTTTTTGTCAGCCAATGACATCCGTAGAACCTTTTAGGTGACATACACAGAAAACACCATGCGCAGTATCTTTTAGCGTGTGAGCCATTGTCTAAACTCCTAGTATCCCCCTTAATAACCCCTATAGTAGTCCCCTATATAATCGCCCATATAACCCCCCTTTAAGGAGTTTAGACTATAGCTCATGTCAAAAAGAAAAGATGCCAGCCGCACTGCGGCAGGGTTAACTACGCCAGGATGAAGGAAGCCGGCCAAAAAGCCACTGGGCTCGGCAGCCTGAAGCTCCATCCCTATATAGCCCTATATTATCCCAATATTACCCCAGTATACCATGATATTACTATTATTACTACTACTATTTTTAGTATTATTACTATGGAACCCAAGGCCCTGACGTGAATGACGATTTTGTGACGCCGCTCGAACAAGGGGATTTCCGAGTTGTCCTTGCTGGTCCAAGCGGCCAGCCAAATACCAAGCGCGTGTGATCAGGGGTCAGGGTCTACTGCAATATTGCCGCAATGCAGAGGTCAATGCGTAGGCCAATCCTAACAGAATCTGTGGGGACCGAGGATGTGCACCGGCGCAGGGCAAGCATACGTGCAAGTAGGAGCTAGTCAACAACCTAAGGGCATGATTCAAAAACCCTTTTTTGCCAAGTTGAAGACTTTAGATTGCAGGTGCTGCTCTGGATGAGCATCCGTCCAGTTCAACTGCTCCCTAGTCCTATGTCCGATTCTTGGAAACCAAATGCTACGGCGCACCTGTACATACGGTTCCATCAGAGGACCCCCTTACGAACAGGCATCGCGTGTCATCAAGAAGAAGATGCTACAAGATCGGAAGCCATCGGCAACTGTGAAACCGTGTCCCGTTTGCAGGTCCCCCATTATAGGATGCCAAAAAAGGGGCAGACCTTTCAGACGCCCAGGACGCCGGCCACTGGCTAGCTGTTCGACAACAGCTTGATGAAGTCGACAGCATTTTTTGCTACTACAGGCTCTTCACCTTCATAAGTAGAATTGCAAATCAGTCAGCTGTACCCAACTCCCTGGAGGATCTAGAGGGTGGATCGCACGAAAAGGATAACAGTTATTGTATAACACGCTCAGCGGGGCTCTTCTTTCCAGATCCTCCCAGGGTCTGGGTAATGATGGCCCACCCACACAACCACAAGAAACGTGAGCTCTCTCGAAATCGGGATCCTGTGCGTTCTTACACACAACCATCTCCCAACAAAAATTTTAACAGATTTCACAAAAGGCTCCAAACCCTCAATGAGATTGAGCAGCCTGCAACACTCCCGATTGCCCAGCCCACCGCGGCGCAGTTTACAAACACGAACTGCTAAAAACGTCAGGATCCATCTCCCTTGAAAGAAACCCCAAGATTCTGCATCACCCTTCTGCTCCTGTGGCTCAGTGCAGGAAGCTCCAGAAACACCTTGCGTAACCTGGGCAGATTTTCTCAAACCTTTGGAGAGGAATTACAGTAGATCCACTAGGTTCCCCCGGTTCTTTTCAATACCGGCGTTTCTTATAGATTTTGGAATATGAGGACATATATATATATATACACATAATGCAGTATGCAGAGATGTAGAGGAGAACTCAGGGTTGAATCCAGTGTCTTCTCACACCTGTGCGTCTGCGTATCTCTGGGATCCAGATTTTGGGGGCCCAGGCCTCTGAGAACGGAATGGACGCGGCTGTCGGGCTTCAAAACCATTCTCGACATGAAGTATGACGGTATAATATGGCTTCTACACGACAAGCTTCTTCTTTTTCTTGCAAAGCTTTTAGAAGGGATCCGACTCCTCCCCATTCTGGCCAGAAGACTTCTAAAAAATCCAGCTGGGCTGAACTCTTGACTGTCAGGTCTAACTGTTGGTAAACACGGAGTCTGAAGATAGGATCCTACAAAGAACGTTTCACCAAAGGCATGCTCTGTCCTAGATTCGAGGGCTTCTATACTCATGCAGACACATGCCTAGACACATGTACTTACACACATGTATGTATGTATGTATGTATGCATGTATGTATGTACGTACGTACGTACGTACGTATGTACGTACGTAGGTATGTACGTATGTATGTATGTATGTATGTATGTACGTATACATATTTATATGTGGATATCAACATGAACTACACAAGGTTCCAACTGATTCTAGTTAACGTATTTCCTAATCTACCGCCAAGCTGGGGCGCAGGATTCCTGAAGTTCATTACACGTTCAGCAAACCAAGTTCGATGCCATATCGCGAGTCCTGTCCTGTTTGTTCCTATGATTCTTCCGGAATCTGGGGACACTGCAAGTTATGCTGCCACTATTTCTTGGCAGGCACGGTGAGTATTTTTAGTGGATTGTAGCCTGAGGTTATCTATTGTAGGCTTGGCTCCTTTCAAGAACCTCCCATGCCATGCTGTACCGAAGTCAACATGCGGCACCTTCTATCATTAGAGCCATCATGTAGCTCTGCCAAACACTACTCAGATGCTGCAGGAGATTGACTATGCACAAGTGCTGCTTCCGCAAATCCCTTGTCAGGTGTGTCTTACTGAGATTTGGCACCGTAAAAAGGCGGCCATGTTGCGCCACTAGGCTCCCGGAAGGTTCCCTGCGCTGCAAGTAGGAGAGGTCCTCTGCACATGAGCCTCCCATGTAACGACTCACTCAATACCCACACCCCGTACCTGCATGCCAACTGGGTGCTTCTCAAGATCAGGCATAAGACCACCAAAAAAGAGCCCTCCCTGTGCCCCAAACTGCTGCCCTTGACCAAAATTCCGAGAATCCGTTTAGCGGTTGTACAATATCCCTATCAAGCTCATCCGTGTAATATAGACATGCATGTCCCATATCATCGCAGCACAAAAGGCTGCACCCACATCCCAGAACCCAATCCTTTCTCCAGACCCCCGGGAGGATATGGAAAGTAGATCATACAATTCACCAGAAGATATATAAAGCACGGCATTGCGGGCTTTGCTTTCTAGATCCTCTCAGGGGTCAGAGTGCTCTATGCGATCAGGCTGCGATTCCCGGGCAGATGCTCGACTCGTACTCGTAGGTTACATAGCCTTGGGTGGAGGTTTAGGGATTGAGGGCTTCGGATTTAGGACTTCGGGAAGAATGCAAGGGTGGGCTCAAAACGTTTTAGGTAAGTAGGCTACACAACCGTGATTGGCCCGTCGACACACTCAGAAGCAAGGCTGCCAAGGTGGCTTTGAACCTGAAAGCCTCTACATAGGTCAGGTCATGTGGGTCGGATATGTTTTGCTGCTAGTACAATAGATGAGGACCCCTTGTACAGAACCCTAAAGAAGGCTTCTGGGAAGCTGACTAGCAAAAGGGACTCCGCAACAGCTTCAGGTGGCCAAGGAACCTCAAAGACTATCAGGCCTTGGAGAGCTTTCAACGCAGTGGGACTTCGGGGATCTTGCGACAGCAGATCCTTTCTACCCATAGTTGGGCGTTGATGATGAGGTCTCGACCTCTTGGTGCTGACTTTGATGTACAAGGAAAAGGAGCTAGAATCTTGCTCTCAAACAGAGTGGGTATAATACTCTACGGCATACGCGAGCTCACCGTAAGATTTGCGTAGTGACAGCTTCTGTTTGCAGGGAAATGGTACTGTCAAGCTTCATAAACTCCGAAAGCCACATCCCAGATCGCGACTCCAAATCAGAATCCGTACGCCTAAAAGCACAAATCCCAAATCTTCCAAAACCTGAAGCATAGAAAGCGGACACCGTAAAGCCTTCAGAAGAATTGTGACCAGCAAATCCTTAACGTAAACATTCTCAAGTTATTAAGCCTAGACTTTCAATCCCCTTAGGCACCCTAAACCCTAAACCCTAAACCGCGTTAACCCCACTACAGCCTCCTAAACCTTTAGCCCTGAACATGACTTCGAAGCCGGGCCACGGCGATTTCGGAAAGTCCTTTCTGATGGCGATCCGATGAAGTTGAACCTTGGAGTGGAATTTACCCAGACCCCTGGGAGGATCTAGAAAGTAGAACCCCTATTACTACTATTGGGTAGTTTCTAGGTACCCTTAAGGGGGATCTACTTTCTAGATCCTCCCAGGGGTCTGGGCAGCTTATTTTCAAAATTATGGATCCAATTGGTCATAGATTATACTACGGCACCAAATATTTAGTTTAGGGGTACCAAACCGGAACCCTAATTTGTGAACTTCACCTTGGGGGGTTTTTAAAAATACTTACTACTGAGCAGACGGGGGAGGGGGAATGGATCCCAAGACCTGTTCCTATAATACTGATGTTCACTCCCCGACTCCTCCCAAAATACCACTAAGATAGCCTAAACTCATAGGGGCTTATACAGGGGACTACTATATTATAGGGGTTACTAAGGGGGACACTAGGAGTTTAGACTATAGCTCACATAGAGATTACAAAGCAATGATAAATGCCTTCTCGAGGATTGGATAAGGAACGTTGGCAAAATCTGCTCTTTGGAAATGAAGGAAGAGGAACTGAGCGGTAGTTGAACCAAGTAAGTATATGGATTCTTCTTGAAAGTCCTCTAACCACCGGGAGGATTAATGTTGCATTTTTTGGGGGGGAGCTCTAGCCGCCTCAGGGTTAGTACCCTCAGGCTTATCCCCAAACCATGGGATGTAGCCCTTGATTAGAGAAGTTGGGGTTAACAAAAGTCAAGGCTACAAACATCAGGGGGTACAAACTTAAAGTCTTTGAAGTTCAAGACTCCAAGGTGAATAAGACATTTCCCGTGCAAGTAAGGGCAGGTGGTGCAACACTACTTCAGCTCAAAGGTCCTGAATCCCTAGATTAGTCCACGCAAATCTTGTACCTGCCGATTGCTGGTAGGGAGCAGAGGAAATGGTTTACTGTACTACTTGCATTCCCTAACCCTAACAGAACAGTAGACCTAAAACAAAAGACACACGAAAAAAGCATTCCTGGTTGCTTCACTCCCCGAATGTGTTTTCGTGTGATTTTCCTTTCGTTTTTCTTAGTTTTGGATTCATCGTTGTGGTTGTGGTTGCTTTTTCTTCTGTCCTGTCGTTTTCCAACCAAAAGCCCCACATTTTGCATTTCGCAGCGGGCCGGGACATAATCCTCTGGCAAGGTGTTAGTCTAGAATCCCACATGATAGTTTCCATGCAAGCGGGACTCGAACAGATATGAGCCTTCTGATGGGGACTCCCAAAAGAAGCCTAATTTCTGGAAGCCCCCAGAGATGACTGAGCTAGTAACTTCACCAGGCCTCTGTTCGTCTTCTGCGAGGAGGCTACCACATCCACCGCCTTCAGAGTCAAAGTTTAGAGTGTAGGATTTGCCTAAACCATCCCTACAGTAAGAGCCTTTTGGTGAGGGTCTTCACGAGTATGTAGTTTCAATGAAAGTCAGCTTGGGCCATCCACTCAAAATCTAACCAGATGCATCCACGAGTCTTGCAACAAGAGTCAGCAAAAGCAGAAACAAGACTTACCTGTATAGCTGAGCCGTAGATGGGATGGGTAGGGGACAAAGTTCGTCCATCAGGATAACCTAACATGAAAGCCATAAACAGCGCAGGACAGGCAGGCCCAAAAGGCACTTACACCAGGAGGAACCGAGAAGTGACAAGACCCGTCAGAACTTTCGTGAAGGCTAGACCTGGAAGTGATCGTGGAGAGGTCTTTGCCTCTCCGGCTGTATTTTCCACATGTGATTGCCGTCGAAAGTATAGGTCAGACTCAGGCCCTAGATTGTGTAGAACAATGCTCTTGATCTCTGGAGAGCATGTTAGTGTTCGCAGCCATCTGTCTCAAAGGCCCCTTCTCTAAGCGATTCATTCGCGGATATGTTCCAAGCAAGTTCTACCCCGCAAATTTAATGTGATCAGTCCTTGCTTAGGAGGACCTCCAAAACAGGAGCGATGATTTGGGGAAACTGCCAGTTTGCTTGCAGAGATTGTCGAGATGAAGGCTTAAGCAGCCTTGCTGATGGGCACGGACGGCTTCTTCTCCACCGGTGTGTCGAAATAGCCGATCAAGTCCTGCCAGCATAAGCGTGGCTGCAGTGCGGGCTCTCGGGCATCGAGGGAAAACAGATGGGTGTACGCTTGAGGGTTGAGGCTGCTGAGGGTTGTTCAGTTCGTGCAAGAGATGTTCAGATTCCGCTTAATACCTCACATCTCTATGGGTGCAGCCTTTCAAGTCGCGCCCTCTCCAGGAAACATGCGTGACAATGAGGTGAACATTCATGCTCCCCTGAGCTATGAAAACCTGCAACCTGTGCTTTGATCCTCAGGGAGCACCTCCATTTCATGTCCAGTAGTCGGTAGATGAATAAACAACCTAGCATGCCCTGAAGAAAAGTAAGTGCGAAGCACACTTCTACCAACTAGCATCGAACTCCACAAGAAGCCCTTTGAAGATGTTCTGTGACAAAGGGACCTACCGGGGCTCAATGTTAATTTAGGGAAGTGCATCTGTGCGACTGGCACCAGAGTTCTGCTTGTCACGGAGCACCGCACGGCCGTTCAGCAAATTTTGGCCAGACTATACATTCCACGGTTTGTCAGAGGCGGAAAAGATTTGACCATGGAGCTTGCTTCGTAACATCTATCATCTACCCTTCTCCAAAACGAGCACTGCCCTATATGAGTTTCCACTTGTTCTTGGGGACGGTATTGTTTAGAGTTTCCGGCTCAGGACTAGACTCTAGGATCCTGGCACCACCTCTCCTAAACCGTGGTGTCAGTGATCTAACCCTTGAACGCAACACTTTCAACTATCCACGCATGAACCTTGACTCATTCAACCAAGCAAGCCTCAACAAAGAAGGCTAGCGGCCTAAGGCTGCTGGCCCTGAACCCCCGCCCAGGAAGAAAATCGCACGAAATCCTTAAAACATTGTCGACAGTCACAACCTCGTTGCCATAAACCTCTAACCTTGAATCAGCCTTGACTTGAAAACCCCTCCGGCACATGTTTATCTCACGTAGCGCATTTTCTGGTCGTGAGTGAGGTACGCATTGTAGCTAACTGCCGAACATGGTTCAAGCATCAAAAGCCCGTAAACCTTGTGGTAAACCCCCTATCCCCTGGGCCCCGCTAGACCCTTGCCAAAATCCTTCGGGCCTTCGTCCCCTTGGAGTTTGGATCGTTGGGGTCCGTGGACAGCGGTACGCGCAAGACCACGAGCTCGCCACCTCTCAAGGGTCTAAGTGGGGGGTGTGAAACAAGTGATCTCGTGGGATCCTCTCAAAGAAGAGGGGTTGACGCCCCCGCTCCCAAAAGCTCACATTTCATGAGCTGGCTTTGAGACAAACCCTCGCCTTTACAAGGGTCTATAAGTGGACGCCTGTAGCTCCCGAGCTCAACACTCGTGACCCCCAGGAGATGGGAGGCCCTACGAAGGCTCTGACTAGAGCAAAAACTGTTCCGGAACATGATATGGCATCCTGGCATGTTGGCAAGCAGTTCGAAGCCCATTAAGGAGGCTCTGTGCGCCTACGGCCTGGGAGGCTCCCGCCCAGTCAGAGCCAACCGTTCATGGTTCCGGCTCCACACGACAGCTCCGCCGGTTTTTAGGAAGTGGGGGGTTCATAAGCAAGGTGGACCCTTTACGCGCGCCAGTGACTCTTAGGAACACACAGACGCATGTAGGGATATCTTGGGAGATATGACGTCTGGTCAGGATCTGGCATTCGTTGCCCGCCATCCTGGTGACTCACTTTGCACTCGACGGCTTCCATTTTTCCATGAAGAGTTTGCAGTTCTTTGTAAGACCCTAAGACCCTGCGAGCCCAAGAGTACACTAGTCATTGATGATGGCCATCTCTATAAAAACCGATTATACACATACACCCAAAACCTCAAGGGAGGCGCATGATCTTTTAAGAAGACCTCAGGTCATCCGGTAAATCGCACAAGAGCCCACGAATCGGATTGCGGGTTGGTCCTACGAATCGGATCCGGGGCGGCATGAATCGGATCGCGTCCAAAAGGGTGGATCGGATCGGGGAAAGCGCGAATCGGATCGCAGGGAGTCCTGAAGCGGATCGGACCCTAAACCCTAAATCTCGAACCACAAACCTTAAATTCTGAAGGCGACCTGAAGCCGACAGGCTCACGACCTAAACCCCCAGCCCTATAGAGCATAAACTCTAGACCCCTCAACCCTGAAACCTACAGTCTACAACGCTAAATCTTCAACCCTGAAACATAAATCCCTAAATCCCGAAACCCAGCCCCCGACCCCAGACCCTAAGCCCTTACACTAAAGCCCCAAACCTTGAATAAACCCTAACACCCTAACCCTAGCCGTAAAGCCCTAGAAAGTTGCACGAACCAGAGGCCCACTGCCAAAGACCGTGCAAACCAACCCCAAACTCTAAGCCCGCAAAACCTACATCCCACCCAGGCCGCTTCAGCTGTACCCACCCTTGTCCATAACCCCTAAAGCCCAGACCACATACCATAAATTCCGAAGCCCAAACAAACCCCCACCCTCGACCATACACCCTAAAGCCCTCAACCCTGAAGCCTACAACTTTAAACCCTCAACCCGAAGCCCCTAGGCCAAAACCCCCAACCCTAGACCCTACACCCTCAGACTAAAAACCCTACACCCTCAACCACGGACCACAAGAAGCCCAAAATCCTAAACCCAACACCCTGAACCCGAAAACCTACAGACCAAAGCCCTGAAACCGGCCAACCAAATCCTAAACCTTAAGCCTTACAAACCCAATCCACTGTGTCCCCCATCTACAATGCACTGATCTGGCTCCCTGCTTGATCTGATTCGTGCCTCGTGCTGATCTGATTTGTGCCTCCCCCTGATTTGATCCGCGGCCACCCTTGGATCTGATCTGCGGATCTGATCTGATCCGCTGACCGGTGTGAGCTGACTCGTGAGCTGATCCGCCGCACTGACTCGTGTATGGCTTAATCTGATTCCTAGAACTATCGGATAGAAGAGGTCGCATGCATCTCTGTAGCAGCTACTTGGTCCCAAACAGGTTCACATTTAATGACATGCTGCATGCTTTCGGTCATGAACATGCACAACATGGTATTAACGTACTCGGGCCCTTTCATTAGATGTTTCACAAACCAGCACGAGATAATTGAGGCATCCGGCAAGCCATATTTGGACCTAGTGATGTGTGATTCGTAGTCATTGACCGTTTAGAGCAAGTTCTCGCAAAAAAACATCTTACACCACCGGAGACTTCCAATGACATAAGTTCCAGAATTTCAAGGAAAATCCTGAGTTCTAAGGGGCCCTTGGGGTCCCCAAAGGGGTTATGGAGGAATGAGGGGGGTCTCCCTCAGAGATTACAGAGACGCCAGTTGGAGAAATTCCCATGTGAAAGCTGCCGGCATCTGCTACATGGCTCTCCCTTCTGCCTTGTTCAGGGTTTCCAGCCACAACCAGAGCTGTCGACTTCTTGACCTCATGAGATGAATCCCGCTGAGGGCAGTAGCAGGGACCAAGCCTCTCAAGTTTCGGATTTCAGGATAGTAAATCATAGAGAAAGCTGTAAGGTCCCACCGAGTGAGGCCATTCCTGTTACCTAAGCCCTAAATTATCCTCAGCCTCCAAACCTTTGCTTTATATCCGTTTTCCCCAGGCCGTCTACACACAATGCAGGGAAGATAAGATCTCTCCAGTCTTCAGATTGTCCTAGCCCTTTTCCTTCATATGCATGTAAAACTGCTCGGATTCCTGAAGCTACGGAAAGACGAAGCGTGGAAACCTACACGCCTCTAAAGCCTGATCTACCTATTTAAGCTTATATGCTCCAAACCGTAGCCCGTAAAGCCTGCATAAATCCAAAAACGTACACCCTGAACCCTCACGCACAACACCTGAACCGCAAATCCTAAGGCCTAAAACCTTAAGCCGAAACCTTTGAGTTTTACACTAAGCGCTTTGAAAACTAAACTGTGCAACCGAAAGTCTGAATCCTAAACCTACTGTAGACCCTGAACCCTAACACTGGGATTGAAAGCTCAGGCTTGTGCTCCGGGTGGTGGCATCTCGTTCTGCTCGAAGGCCCGCCATGTCCTGTCAGTCTGGTAGGTCTTTACGCCCTGGGTTTGGGTGTCCTGGAAGGACCCTTAAGGGTGTAGGAGTCTCGGACCTTAGGGCTGAGCAGTGTTGAGGGCGTGCATGAGGAGTCTGGGATAGTTGGCAAAAAAAGGCTTTCGGGTTTAGGATTTGGTGTTCGCAAGCTAATGAGCCGTTGCGAGGAAGTGGCGTCAAGCACCAAAGCCATTACTCAAATGACATGATTCAGAAGCGCAGTTGAGGTGCCTGCAAAGCCATAATTTTCTGACAGTTGAAGGCTGCCCACATTGGTGGCATGGCCACGTGACGGCACTCATGGTGGCTCTTTCAACTGTGGCACCATGGGGGGGAGGCTGAAAGGGATGGTCCATGCTAGAACTGCGCACACAAGCTGGAAACCACTAGAAATTCTGAAGCAATCCAGTAACCATGAGTGCAGTATGCCTAAACACCCCCCCCCACATGCCAGGCCCTGCTAAGCCAACATCTACGTTCTCCCATTCATTAGCAGAGAAATTCAGAAGACTCCTTATTGGCCAAATGCAATTTTGGAAGTACAGCTGAGCAAGCAATGCGATAAGACTCGCGGTTGTCCTTAATATCAATAGAACTACACATGCTGATGATGATAACCCTGAGGCCCTAATCCTACATCCCCAAGCCCTAACCTGCAACTCCTAACCCCTAACCCCTAAACCCTCAAACGTAAAAAACCCTCCACCCTGAAGCCCCGAAAGCCCTCAAATCTAGAATCATATTACCCAACACGACAACCTAAACCTTCAACGTATGTAGAATACTTTAGACGACATTTAGGGCTTTTGGATTGTTGTACCTGCTTTTGAGGTTCAGGAAATCCCAAAAGCAAAGCACAGGCCCCGCTTCGGCAGCTTGATTTGCCAGCCAACTTCAGCTCGTGCAGGCTCCACCGCCCTTAGATGTATGACATAACCCAGACCCCTCGGAGGATCTCGAAAGTAGATCCCCCTTAAGGGGTCCTAGGAATTACCCAATAGTAGTATAGGGTACCCTAACGGGGGTTCTACTTTCTAGATCCTCCCAGGGGCTTGGGGGGGCTTGGGAATGTACGAGCCTAAAAAGAACAGTGGAGAATGAAGTGGAACATGACATGAAACTTGGGTTTACAGAAGGGGTTATAGGGGTTGTAGGGATTGTAGGCCGTGCAGAAGCCTAAATAGGTAGACTAGGTCTGTGGGGCATTTTGTAGCATCCTGAGATAAAGAATATGTGTACATACCTATATCACAGAAAACTATTGCTCGTCTTCTACAGCCAGCCTGCGCTAGGAAAGTCTATGACCTGGAGATTTTTTTGATAGCAAGTCAGCCAAGGAGACTCTTGCCTAGTAAGTACAGGAATCAAACTTCCCAGATCCCTGGGAGGACCTAGGAAGTAGATGCCCCTTGAGGGTTCCTAGAAATTGCACAATAGCAGTATTATAGGGTACCATATTGATTATTGGGGGTTCTACTTTCTAGATCCTCCCATGGGTCTGGGTTGGGCTTTGGTATGAAAAGGTTGATTCAGCAAGGTTCAGGATCCAAGGGTGGGGAACCTGAGGTGCCGCTGGCGAATTGTTGGCTAAGAAAAGACTGAACCCCAGCAACGCTGGGAACATGCGCCTGGTACCTCACGACCCCAGACCCCTGGGAGGATCCAGAAAGAAGTTCCCCTTAGAATAGTACCCTATACTACTACTGCGAAGTTCCTAGGAACCCTTAAGGGGGATCTACTTCCTAGATCCTCCGAGGGGTCTGGGACGGAAGAAGCCTCAACACTGGCCACGACTGTGCCCTGAAATTGAAGCGTACCATATCCCGATGCCCTATTGTAAATGTTCAGTCTTTCGGAGAACATTCATGGACTTAAACCAAGCAGACAACTGACTAAAAGTATAGGGTCCAGGGCAGAGAAAGCATAAATCCGGATGGATTATAGAGACAACCCCCCAAAGCGATCCAAAAAGATATCTGCTAGAAAACCTAGAACTACTCCCCATTTAATTATCTTCCACATGACCCCAGGGAATTGACATGTAGAACCACTGGAAGATATGAGCAAGCCATGGAATTGCCATGGAATTGCTCAAGCTTTTGAATGCTGCCAGGCTCAGATTCCAATGCTTATCTGTGAGAGCTACAGAGTTTAGGGCATAGGGTTTAAGGCGCTGCGTGTTTCAGGGTTTGGGGCTTGAGGTCAGGTATGCAAGGAACTAAATGAAGCAGGATGATGCCACTTATGATGAACTCCAAAGAAAGCGCAGCTCTGATCAATTGCTATCTTCTTCACGGCCACCTGGGAAAACGCCCGTCAAACCCACAACAACAAAGAGTGTGGTTGTAAGGTGAGAAGTTGGAAGAACCAATCCTACACCTGGAAGTGCAAACCCAAAACCTTCCAGTTTGGGGCCGGGATCCTTTTGAACCTTAAGAACCCGAAACTTGGGGCATGCTTCTTGCTCCTCATCCGACATCCTATCCTATACCCTAGCCCTTATAACCCCTAAACCCTAAATCCTGAATTTTGAATATCCCGAAGCCTAGATCCTACAAGTAAACGGTAAGCTCCTGTCTCTAAACCCCAAAGCCCGAATCTCTAGCAGGGTGTTCCTGTACAGCTCCTCTGAAGTCCAGCGGCGGCGCGGCTAGGAGGGCTGAGGTGGCCAAGAGCGCACCACGGCGCGGCAAAGTTGCCTGGCTCTATACCCAGACCCCTGGGAGGATCTTGAAAGTAGATCCGCCTTCAGGGTTCCTAGAAATCACCCTATAGGGTAACATATCCAGGGTTCTACTTTCTAGATCCTCCCAGGGAAGGAAAGCCCTGGAAGATGCTGCGGATGGAGGAACCAATACCTTCTATTTGGGAATCGCAGTATGTTGGGTAAGAAGGGACGATTATGAGGCCATGTATGGGGATCAATTCCTCCCCCCGCTGTCCGCTTGTTGAGGATCTGGGGACACATCGGGTTCGGACCGGAGGTCTCTGTTGGGGTTCTATGGGGATTTTCAGAAGCATCCACATAAAGAGCTGTGGGTGATTGTCCAGTCGTATCACTAGTAGTTGTATACTTGACATGTGGAGGGATCCCAGTCTTCTCTTGTGGTCACTCCTGGTGGGTCTGGGATTGCGTAGTCAAGAATAAGGCACAAGTGCCCAGACTGTCAGGAATTACTAGTAATACTGACTTCCTACCAATATTCCGACTTCTTACTACCCAGGAGCCTCCACGTAGGAGCTTGAGGGATTCCCGTTGGAATGTCCACGGCCATGCAGGATTGGTCTAAGGTTGCCTTGTGTAATCCAAGTAGTCAGCCCATAGCTAAGACCCAGGAAAAAGTTAGGGACCCACATTAGGGGCCCATGGTTAAGACTTTAAAAATTGGATTTGGGACCAGGACACCCTCCAAAGAAAAACTATATCCCTAGAAGTCCTGATGCCAAAACAACCTGCGTGACCTTAGTATGTGACAATACCATAACCCACTAAGTTTACGGTACTTAGGCCATGCAGGATTTCGAATAGCTATATGGTCTTTTTCCAAAATGGTAGTACCAAAATCATCTTACTATCAAAAGCCGTACGAGTTCCCATCTAGGGGTGGGGCAGGCAACCTCCCCATCGACCCCGGAGTGGTTTCGATCAAGTACCCCTGTTAGAGCTTTGGTGGTGGCTTTAGGGTTTGGGATTCGGAGTTCAGGTGGGTTTCCTGAGGTTTCAAGTCCAAAGCAAACTACACGGACTCAATCTCCTCACGGCCTCGTTGGACGATGCCGGCGGAAGGAAAGCTTGTGGCCACACCTTGCATTGAGGCTTGGGACTTGGGGCTTCAAGGCAGTTGCGGCTTAGGGGTCAGGGTAGCCCCTAAGCCTAGAACCCCAAATCCTTTGCCTTTGAAGGCACTTGGGTTTTTCCGCCTTCGGATCTGTGCATGGAGGTACAGGAGCGCCACAGGCGGGTCACAATGTTTTGAACCCCGCCATAAAACAAACCGAACAATGATACAACGCAGGATGAACCCTTGTGTTGATGGTGGTCTTCGATTGTGCTAATGAGTCCCTGTTTCAAGCGCTCTCATCCATTTAGAATATGTACTCGGGCGCCCTTGTTTTGAGAGTAGCCATGTGCAGGCCAGGGCGCACAAACCAGGGCCAGCACGCACAGCACCAAGCGGCCACGGCGGTGGTCAGCCATGGCTGAGGCTCGCTTATGCGAAGCCCGTGGAATGACCCGGGAAACCCTACAGCCCCAAAAACGTTCGACGGATGGTAAAGCTGAGGCATGCTTGTGACAAGGTTCATGAAGTCTCCAATGGTTGTGGCTGGCTCGCATTACTGGATGTATCATAGCGCTTCATGGCCAGGGGCATCTGTGGCTTAAACAGCTTCGGCAGAAAGCGGATTGCGACAGGCTACAGGTTGAAAGCAGCTCCTGCTCTCTCCAAGAAACCCTGCTAGAAACACACCTTTGCAGAAGCAGGCTTGAAGAGTTGATGAGCGGAATAAAGTGTAAGAGCCACAGAGGCGCACAGTTTGAGCTTGTCTTCCGGGCTTTGAAGTCAAGACACCCCTCTCCACGGCGTAGACTGCACTTCCAAATTTCAAGCTGCCTTGCGGATGACGAGTTCCTCGAGGTCTCTTGACTGCCTATTGTTGTTAGTACTATAGTATTGTTATTAACTGCTATTAATATTGTCAGTAGTATTAGAATTAGTCTTTCCTGAAGTCTTCGGCGCATCTGGAGCTAGTCCAAGGTCTCCCTGCGGAATGATTTGGACAAATCCGGAGCCCTGTCCGCTTCAGAGCAAACTTGGCAAAGATGGGTTCACCATGGGCTTGTCGACCCAACAATATACTATAGCAGTTTCCATTTTCTTTCCTACTATCCGTATATAACCCCAATATTCTATAGTAGTTTCCATTTTCGTTTCCATTATCCGTATACAACCCCAATGTTCGATAGTAGTTTCCATTTTCTTTTCCATTATCCCTATAACTATGACGCAAATCTATAGCCACTACAGTCAATGTAGATTGTGGTCGGCTACATGTGGTTGTTACGGCTTATAGCTGCTAATCTAGGCTCTCCACCTAAACCGTTCCCTCGCGCATCTGGATTGAGCATAATTCTGCGGTGGGATTCGCGGGCTTCCTTCGGTGCGGGACTTGATTTGGGATTTTCTTACTATGCACACAGCACCCAATTCCTGCAGCAGCTTGCTTACTCAGGCTTACTCCCCAGCTGCTCACAGAGGTATGTTGGCCAAACTTGACGGCGAAAATGGCTTAACGTTGCCCAGGAATCCGCTAACAACGCTGTTCTACATGGGGTTAGATGCGTAGCTACCTGGGATCAGGAAAGGATAAATTGATTCGGTGGCCGCCTGCGCAGCATACGCCAAAGGGAAGGGGTCACATAAGTTGTTCGAGATACTATACCTATAAGAGAATCATAGAGGAATACTGTTGATGGAAGAAATCTTGCACCAACTTACGTCCCTAAATCCAAGGCACTACAGTATCTTAGGGCCCCTAGGTGGTACAAGATGATATCCATCAACTGTAGTATGTCCTGTTCTTCACGCCTTAGAATTCCAATTTGAACTCTTGGCAAAAACAATGTGTGTGAAGCAAACTCCCTTCTTTTTCAGCTGCTGTGCCGCTCTTTAGCTTTCTCTCTCGCAGGGTGGCTTCTCAAATTTTGAATCGTCAAGGGGACGCTTTGAGAAACTGCCGAGCTCTAGACCATGATTGCTAGTAGTGAGTGGGGAATGGGAGCCTACATCCTTAATTAGAATTGTCCCTAGATGACCCTTTCGACATAATCCATGCCTTCATTCCCTAGTCACCACCAGCAAGAGCATACACATCGCTCTGCCTACCTCGAATGCTAATCTGGGTTGCTGTTAAGGAACTTAAATTAAGTTACGATAGTGGGTATACATAGTAAATAATAGGGTTTCCCCAATATAGTAACTTAATTTAAGTTCCTTAACAGCAACCCAGTAATTTGTCATGCCTTGGCATCAAAGGCTCCCAGCAATTGTGCGGGCCGCTCGCCAGACAGCACCATAGGATCCTGGACACTGGCCACTGGAACCCCGTGAAAGCGAAGGAATTCCTAAAATCATAGATCCAAGGAGGCTAAGGGCAGGCAGTCAGTTTTGAGAGCTTCATGCCTGTGGATGCTTCTTGACACGAACTAAATGCTGGTGTGCTAGGACTTGAGTAATAAGGCAACCATGACTGGATGCTGGTTACGGTCAATAGGGATAGGACTAATGAGGCATCACCATTCCCCATACACTTGTGATTACTCTGCAGCTGCTGCCGCTGCTGCTAAGATTGCTACTACAACAACATGAAAACTACAACTGCCGCTACAGAATCTACTACAAAAACTGAAAAACACTACGAACTACCACTTCTAATGCTGCTGCCGCTGATGGTGCTATCATACACCGGTACTAGCCAGCTTGTCAAGGACCAGCCTTGCGCAAGGCAACTGGGATTCAGTAACAAAGGCTACTAGGTAGGGTTAGTCTGCCACGTGTTCTGATTTGCACCACAACTGGTTTCTCATCTTCCATAGATGATATTTGCTTATGGTTCTGGATCTTGGAGAAACGTTTTTGCTAAAGCACTGCGGATTAGGCCTGCTGATTCTGGCGTTAGGGCTGAAGGTTTAAGGTAAATTCAGGGGACCTTTTCCAGTCCGTGCAGAACTGCGGAGGTCTAGGGATCGTCCCGCATATCGACCACGGTAAGGCCGAGCAGGGGGTAGGACGTCTAGGTCCAAATGTGGCAAAGAGTCCATGTTAAGTTCGTTGCCGGCAACAGAGACTTGAGAAGAAAGATTTACATCCTCAAACTTACATTTTTATAGCTTAGAAGCACAGCTGCCCAAGCAATCAATTCCCGTTCTGTAGCCCGTATGCAAATATATACTACCTACCACCCAGGAGCCTGCTGTGTAGGTGAGTGGGCTGCTAGGGACATACAGTACGGGCCTGGCTTGACATGTCGCATGGTTGGCATGAGGTCTATGTCACACTCCAGATCCCCAGCCGACAAACTCTGCACATTCCCAACATCCGCATTCTGAAGACTCTGCGAGCTCTTCGGCCAAGCAACACCCCTGATGCGCGCAGCAGCATCTCTCGCAGCATACTGGACATTGCGATCGGAGGACTCCTTGCGGAATAAATCAGGGTCGGGTCCAGGGCAAGGAAGCCAAATAGTCGAGATATGTTGCCTGTAGTATCGCGCCTCATACAATCAATCCAAGTACTTTAGCCTGATTCCCAGCACACGGCTCTTGGTCTGGAAGCAGACTCCCTATGCCCACAACTGGCTTGCGAGACTTGGGGTTGGGGCAACCAAATCGCATCATCAGAGGAAGGCGGTGTCCTTCTGGATCCCCTCCAGCAGACTCAGAGCTTCCGTGTCGCCTAGAACGCATTTTGTCTACTCCTTGACATGGGAGTTGACCGTAAAGATACGTTAGGATTGCAGAGAAATTACAAAGGAATTGTAGGGGGTCCCTTTCCGTGTCATATGGGTGTTCTTTTGAAAAATCTTGCATGCCCTATTTTGTGACTATAAATACCGGACGAGCTCCGAATTGCCGGCAGGGGCGAAATAGCAGTCGGCATGGGTACTCCACTGCCCTAAGTCTAAAGCTATGTAATGTTGAAAGTGAGAGAAGTCTTTGGTTGGTTTCAGTTAGGACAGGAGGCAGGAAGCCTTTGTAACATGTCTAGATCCACGGGGAACCGTTAAGTCACTTCTACAAGGAACCCCAAGAAGAAATTTGTTTCGCGTGGTGGGCTTGGAGTCCAAAATCTGGTAGAGCTAGAAGATCCCACAAAGGCAGCGGAAGGATCCGGAGAGTACATCCCCCAAGGTGATACCTTTCGGTGCCGTTGGATACTTGATAGGAGAGGATCTACTCCATGGTCATAGATTCTGCAGAGTTTGAGCTACTTCGAAAGGAACCTTTGCAAAACAGGTTTTACTCAAGAAGCCAAGTCGTGATAGAGCGCAGAGTTTTAAGCCACAACACTTAAATAGAACAAATGCATGGCAGCAGCTGGCCGCACAACATGCCTTGACAACGATCTGTAACGACAGTACCGCCAAATACCACCACATGCAAGTCTAAAAAAAGCAGAGAGACAACGCATGCTTTCTTAATGTGACACGTTTGGAGCTCGGACACATACCTTAAGATTGAAAGAACCACGCATCGCGCCTGTTGCAGCCATACGCCCGACAGCTCGGAGCGCACCCACTCGAACCAGTACCTCCCAACTGCAGTCGCAGGAAATGGCTACCCTTCTCCAAGGTAACATGGAATTCTGTAAAGGTTTCTACCTGACAATTGTTGGATGCAGCAATCTCTACACGCCCTCAAACCCACAGCCCAAACTAGCTTTGTGCTTCATTGAAATTTTGCCCTCCCGTACAACTAATGAGCTTTGAAGCGCTTCTCAACTCTACATGTCTGGCTCATTTGATAAATAGTATTCAGGATCCTGATGTGATTCTAGCCAGTTGCTCACGCACATAATTACTATAATGCTGTGGGGGGAGGGGGGATCCTAAAGCCTATGACTACCAGAATTCGATCCCTAAAGCATTCCTTGACAATCCCTGAAGCCTCTGCATTTCCCATGTTGTATATTCATATGGTAGTTTCTCAAAATAGTGGGACCCCAATATAGACCCCAGAATACTAGAGTCCTTTTTATTGGGGCTCCCAAATTGTATTCCTAATGTTGGGAAACTCCCATATGACTGTGCACATGTCCTTCTGCAGCCGCTAAGCCGTGATTGAGAACATGGGCTGTGCCCCACTAAACTGCTACAAAGCCTTCTGCACATACGGGTATTTCCCAAAAGGGTGGCCGCCCTGCCACCTACTAAATCCTTATTGAAAGGGTTCCGAAAAGGAGACGGCATTTGTCGGAAAAAAGAACACCATATGTTTGCTATGCGAAATGACCTCCAAGAAGACCTGACCCTCCCACACCCAAACCCCTGAAACCCCTGAAGCCCTTAGCCCTCAAATACGCATCCTAAACATAAACCCGAAACCCTGCACCCTACAACGTCCACGCCTGCTTTAATAACGGATTGTGGTAAACCTAATCCACCAAATTAGAACCCTCTGACTCTTCTTGGAGGTTGAGGTTACCAAAATGCCCTGGCTACCTCTGTCTCTCGGCCTCGCTGTCCGACGCTAAGTCGGCCACCTGCCTCCAGGTCTCAGAGCCAACTTCGGCGACGCGCGCCGCCGTGTGGACGCCTTGCTAAGAGCTTGGGGGCTAGATTTAAGGTGGCGGAGTTTGGGGTTGAAGAGGGTTTAGGTTCAGGATGTTTACAGGTTTGGGGGTTGGTGTTGTAGGGTATAAGCTTGTGGGTAATGGGTTTAATGTTTGGAGTCTAGGCCAAGTGGTTTAGGCATTGGGGTTTTGGGGTCCGGGCTTGCGGTTAGACTTACAGGTGCAGAATCCAGATCTGTAGCTGAAGTAGCGGAGCCGATGAAGAATCGTTCCTGCATAATCACAGGTTTATCTTTTTCGTAGTGTTACGTTACGTATGGAAGCTGCCTGCATTCTCTGGGCTTTTTGCGTGTCGCTTTGCGCGTCTGATCTTTCAGGCCAATCCTAAGCTTGACTCCTCGACCACGCATCTCTGGAACCCCGAACCTCAACTCCAGCAGCCTCGGCTTTGAGCCGCAAAAGCGACGAATGCTGCCATCCTTTGTGACATTTATGACATGGTGCGCCCCTGCCTTGAGCACTAAACCGTGGACACAGAACTCCAAACCCTCATACCTGTTTGGGAGACCCTCACTCCTCATTCCCAAACCTGCCTCTCAACACTTCCAACACGCACCACTTCAGGGTCCGTCACAGTGCGCTCATCGCAAACAACTCTGCAGCCAACATACCCGCCAATCGCACGAGCGGATGCGCGTCCTTGCATGAGATGGCTCAAGGGTGTTGAGCGGGCTTATGCGGTTGGCAGCTGCTCAAGGTTCGACGCTGGAACGCTGCATGATCAGCTTAACTCGATTTAGCCCAGCGCTTACTCCCTCCACATGACAATGCGATATCGATATCACAGGCCCTAAAAATGCGCGATAAAAATGCCCGATAGAAATCAGCATCCGATAATCGTGAGCCTCGAGACTGAGCGCCCTAAACCTGAACCCTGAGCCCTAACCGGGTGGTCCTTCATAGCCTCAAAAGCTGCCGTAAGAGCTTCTGGTCTCTTTTCGGAATCCTGGCAGCCAAGGTTGCTGCTTTACGAACTAAGTATGTGTCGTGTAACAGCTCGGGATGGTTGAAGACCTTTTAGAATTTGAGCGAGCTACAACTAAGTGTAGGGATGACTCTGATGAGAACGACGTAGGAACGATAAGATGGACATGTCAAAGGGGGCATGTGGGGATATGCTGAGACCTGTCTATACTTCACTGGAAAAAAATCTCAACGCACCAGAAGCTGCATCTTCTGCATACACCAGAAACCATCCTGAGAGGCCAACGTCCAACGGATAAGAGGTGCAGATACTGTAAGGATTCCCACTTGATTTCTAGGGTTAGGCTTCAGGGTCTACAGGGTGCGTACGGGCTTTCCGCAGGGCATCGGGCAGCGTGATGTGGATTTTATTGCGCTAGTCAAGCTGTGCGCGGCTTGTTTTACAAATGCAACACCCTTATGCAACCACAAGCAATCCGTGACTTTGCGGGTGCGCTCTAAGCCCGAATCGCACCATGCCCCAATATTCCCTGTAAAGCCCCAGTGCCCACAGAAAAAGCATCCATGACTATCTGAGAAGCCAACGTACATAGCTAGCTTCATTTTGCTCAAGACAAGAACGTCGAAAGGGGGAGAGGGCACGGTAACACTGCAAAAGGGTTATGCGCTGGCCACGAGTAATTTGAAGAATGCTAGTTACAATATATTTCATAATTGACGACAATCCACGAAACAAGCTTTGAATCTCAGTAATCCCCTAACCGATGTAGACCCTGAAGCCAGAGGCTTCAAACTTAAGCGAAAGTCACCAAGTTGCCCCAACATCATGAACGGGATCATCTGGGCTCCACCTTAAAATCCCAAAGCCATGCAACCCCAGACCTGAAGCCTATAGACTGCATGGCTTGCATTTCTAAGGCTCAGTTTTCTAGGTGGGGCCGCCTTCTCCGCTGCTGCGCCCAGCTGCCGAATGCGATCTCGCTTTTCCTGTCCATCTCAGAGGAAGGAAGCCTTCGGGTTTACAGTTCAGGGGTTACAAATTAGGGCTGAAGCATTTTGGGGCTTGACTCAGGGTTTGGAGACTACATATACATTAGGTTCAGGAATTTCGTCGTACGGTTGCCCAAGGTTCAGGAGTCGGAGCTTTGGTTCATTAAACAAGTCTTAGGACAGGAGCGATGTAAGCCCCTGATGGATGAAGCACTGTTCTGTATGATCTCCGGTATATGAGGGATAAGGCTCTATCAGCGGTCAGCGACCCTCATCATTCAAATAGCGCAGGGTCTCAAAATTATGGGCCCCTTTTGGTAATAGAGTACCTTACGGCACCTAATATTTAGGGATACTAATGGACCCATGTGCACCCTGAACTATGGCAAAAGCAACCTGGCCCAATCCGGCATAGTCCCTTCCGGATGTATCCAGTGGTAGCGCTTTATGCCTGCCTCAAGGTGAACCCCAAACGTCTTATCCACCTGAGAGATAGCATTTCGTGAAATTCCACCTGCCCCACACCCGAAACCCAAAACATGTGTGTGTGTGTGTGTGTGTGTGTGTGTGTGTGTGTGTGTGTGTGTGTGTGTGGCGCGGACGTGGTGCTGTGGACTTACCAAGGACACAATTGAAATCATAGCATTGCGGGAGTGGCACTCAGAATAGGACGCGAGTTCCGAATTGAGTTTCGGGGCTTACGGGCATGAGGCGTGTAGAAGTGTGCAACAGTGCTCAAGATAACAATCAAGAATATGCGTTGGAGCACGGCGCATTAGGCCATATCCATCAACTCGGATTCCAGCGCACGTTTCAGGATTCGCATCTTGTTTAGCCAAAGTCCTAAGCCCTAAGCCCTAAACCCTGAACGTTGAGGCCCAGTTTGGGAAGTCTTGAAGGCCAGTCCAGGTATCTGGACCTTCCAAAGATCCAATACTACCTAACCCCTCTGAGCCGAATACAAGACCTGTTGCATGCTTGCTACCGGAAGCCCCAAAGACTCTGCCATAAGGCCGTACGGGACCCATGAATCACCATATTGCAAGTGACACCCTATGACTTCATGACATGGACCGGATTGCGCAGCTGGATCCCAATCCTCAGCCCCGAAGCGCCAAGTCTCTCAACGCAACCTTCAAAGAGCATGGACTTTAGGACCTCCCAAATATCCGAGATAGATGGCCTATATACCCATCATGTTGGGATTGAAGGTGGAATTGTGGGTCTTGGGAGGTCCAGGTACACCCAAATTCCAAAACCTTTCCATGATTATCTATCTATCCGCCGAGAGAAGGGCCTCTGCACCATCCGGGTGCTCTGACTCAGGAATCCTCGCTTAAATGCAGAATGTTACGGTTTTTGGTCCCAGCACCATTGAGATCATGATATTTGAGTTTAGGTCCTTGGACCCTGAGGGGCGCTATGGATACATGGGCTATTTTCCAACTACTGGGTTCGTGTCCTTCACCCTGTATTGGGTAAAGCAAGAGGACTGTACTGTTGGAAGCTCCTGCACTATAACAGAGGAGGCATAAAGGCGCACTGGATTGGAATACCTCGCCAAGTTGTAATGGCACAGGCCAACATGTAGAAAAATGAAACTTGTGTAGGTTGTAACTTGCAAATAGCTTCAGGTTTGAGGCCATTTTGACAATTTACGGCCGAAGGAGCAGAACATGTCGCGTAAGGCAACTAGGCCAGAAGCTTAAGCTCGTTCCCGAAGCTCTCAATCCGCGTTCAGCTCACTGGTTCTTCGTGGGGAAGGGAGGGAAAGATCCTTATATAGTAGCCCCTGAATCCTCGATAATTGAAATTTTCATATTTCTATTCCTTCACTCCAAAATATTCTTCTAACAGCAAGCAGAGTTCCTTCGGGGCTTGGGGCTCAAAAGTTACAGTTTGGGCTGTAGAGTTTGGGATCGTGCCAGAAACCCATACTCGTACAATAGTACATAGTAATACAAAATTTATAGCCATCATTCTGCCAATATAGTACAATGATGCAGTTACACCTAACCTTGAACCCTAGTCTTGCCTGCCGGCTTGGTATCGGAAGGATCTCAGAAACAGACCCGACATTTCACGAACCTGCCATTGGAAGTTCCGTGTGAGACCGGCGCAGCAGCGCACAGTGCTGACAACAGGGTTTAGGGTGCAAAGGGCTGCAGATAGCAACTTCACTTCGAAGCCTTGATAGCAGTGGTCCACCCAGCATACTGTTGACATAAAACATCTGCATGACCTTATGTACTACGTAGACTAAACTTGTCTTCCATTCTCATAGCTGCCTGATGGAGACCAGCCTGTACGCAAACCTTGGAAAAGCCCACGCCAGAAAACTGCAAATTCCGTTTGCAAGGCAGTTAACCTTTAAAAAGGAATTTCTTTGACGGTACCCTTGCCCCAATTCTTGCACTACCCTATGGGAACCCGTTCGGATGACGAGTACCGTGGTAGAGAGAAAAGCCACAAGACACTGATCCGCACATGTCGAACCCTAAACCTACACCCGAAACTTGCACTCTCAAACCATGCATCCAGGTTGCCCCTGAAAGACTGCATCAGTACCCTGCACGGACACGGCGCGTGACAACCTCAGGCGCTCGTTTGCTCTTGCAGGCTCTTGCCTTCGGACTTAAGGGCTAAGGGGATCGCGTGTGGTGCAACTTAAGCAGCAATAGTCTCAACGGCATAGGAGGAATGCTTCTACATGGCTATCGTTTCTTGGATTCGGGTTTGCAAGTTGCAGAAGGTTGCTGCAGCGGCAGGGATGTTGGAAGTGAGTGGGGGCACATCTGTGCGACTCAAACCATCACTACGGGGTCCTTGGATCCGTGGACATTCCAGGTTCGCGCGTCATGCAGCCCCAGTGTGACAGCATACGACCAGGGTTACATGTCATAATTTGGTATGGAAAGAAGACGCCATGTCATCTCAACTTGAACTGTGGCTTACGTCATCGTGGCACCTAGGTTCCTGGGTTTTACGGTCCACTTCATGTACTTCCCCTGATTTCATAGGTTTCTGCCGGGCCCAACCTGAGAAGGGGTGACCGGATCTTTGTAGGGGACATGACGTCTAGGGTGAAGAGACGAAAAGCGACATGAAATAGGGTCTTGCCACCAACGGCGGGTCCACGTGCTCAAATTTGGGGAGTGGTGGTTTGGGGCTTGGGGCTTGGGACGTTAAGGATCTGCTGTAAGGGTCGCTGCCGATAGGATGATCCCACCTGTTTTCTCTAATTATTTCGGTTTTGAGAAGAGGAATGGACATTCCCCTCATGTTCCCATCACCGCCAGCCTGCGCTGGAATCCCTTATCAGACTGAAGTGAGACCAGATCTTACAATGCTGAGGCTTGATGGCCTGAGAGGTGAGACCATATCAAACGCTAGACCACCAAGCCACAAATCAGTTGAGCAAACACAACAGTACTGTAGTCATCGCAGACCTACAGCTCTACAAGTCTAACCGTGCAGTCTGCAAGGCAAAATGTAGCTGCAGCTGCTACATGCCAAATTCAAAAAAAACGACTTCGAGCATCTCCACCCTAAGTTCTGGGCTGGAATTTGAACACGCTGGGTCTGACACCGGAGGGGCACTTCGGGGTCGGGTACTGCGGGGAGACTCTGTGCTTGAGTACTGTGGGAACACTCTGGGGTGAAAAGCTGAAGGGATGGGGAAAATGCCAAGCCGCAAGTTGTCTGACAAATGACAGTTGATCGAAAACCTGCTCTACATAGAGAACTTTCTGTAGAAACGAATCCCTCGCAGCATCGCCATTTAACGGCCCATTGCCTAAATAGCCGCTTGGAGTGGGGTTCTAGGTACCAAGCACCAATAATGCCATGGTATCTTCAGCTAAAACGCTGACATCGAAGCATTTGGGACTTTCAAGGCCTTCAAGGAGCACAGAAAAAGTGTGGAAATCGGAACCTAGCCGAGCCAACACAATCACCGTTGCACGAAATCCCCAAACCACAAACCCCAAGCCCCAAAGCTACAAAGGCGAGCGTCTGTGAGAGGACTGAGTCCACAGGGTCGGAGGCCTTCAAGGATTCAGGGCTTGTAGGCGGGTTTAGGGCTGAGGGTTAGCGTGTTGGGCTAGGGTTGATGTTTTAGTGATTAGGGATAAGGCTTCGAAGTTTGGGCGTGCGTGCTGCCTACAAAAACACTGTCCCTTCCGGAAAAAAAACAGTCCAGATGGAGCTCAATGCTGGACAAAGTAGGGGCAAATCTAAAACTCAGGCCGAACCCCTAGACATGAATACAAGCAAGCCTACCCGTCAAGAACAATTGCAAGCACACTTTTGAGCGCCCAACTTCAAGGACGGGATTTCTAAAAACAGGGTATCCAACAGACCCTGGGAGAAATGTGGGGGTTCCAAAAAAGTGGGCCTACCATATGGGACTATAGACATCCCCTTAAGCAAATATGTCAAGCGAGTTTTGAACTCTCCCACCTGTCCGCCCCGGTAGCGCTGCGCAGATTGCACGCAGCGCGCTACATGCGCGGCACGCACGGCATGGCCAGATCGCAGGAGGATGGTCTTCATCTTACTATTACTTAAGGGGGACTGGGGAATTCAATACAGGGGAACTAGTACAGAGATTGGTATGTTATTGTACGGACCCCTCTCCCCCACTCTCACTGAAGTGCTGGGTGAAGTATGGTAAAGGAGAGAGGAGCATGTTGTCATCTGGCTACGTCATGAAGAGGGGTCCTCCGCACACCTTCCAATATTAATGCAACGATCCTCAACGTAGGAGCGCCCCAGAAATTCATCATAGTTGAGAGAAGCAAATGGGAAGTAAGGGTCACTCGGAGAACGGCGTAGGGGCCGTGAGGACTGGTTCTGAGCTGGTAAGGCTGGAGCATTGGACTTTTTAGGGCTTCTTTGCAGCTACGTCTGCTCAATATCTCCCGGGAAAACTAGGCTTCGCAAGGATTTGCATGATTTGCACAGGGAATCTTCAAACAATCTTTGAACACATCTCAGAAATAGCCATGATGTAGCTCTGCAGGTACCGTGAGCGCAGGCTGCTCCAAAGCCAACAAGCAGCAACGAGAAGAAGGTTCGAGACCCTGCAAGAGTTTCACTCCACGACCGTCAGGACTTTCTTTCCACATTGGCGTTCAAAGGTAGCCTTAATTTTGGGAACCCCTATACCCTCAACCCAGTATATCCTTATATTAATATTATCTCAGCAACAGACCCCAACAGCGATGGAAGAGCACCGCGGTTTTTTTCCGTCGTTGCTACGCCTTACGAACCCTTCGTGGGAAGTTTCTTGTTTAGATTATTGGA
>CAJNIZ010041447.1:0-23884 GCA_905231905.1 Symbiodinium pilosum
ACACTAAAGCGGGTGCCACATTACAGCATACAGCGTCCGAGATTCAGGGCTTCGAATTCCAGATACTTGGGGTGTAACCTGGACATATGCTGTGCAGTGTCGCCAAAGGCCCCCCTTCTAGGCAATGGTCCTGTCTCTTGGTTGCGATCTCGGAGGCCTCCCCCTCCGAGTCTGGTTGGTGGTTTGGGTGGATTACCCCCCATTGCATGGTCCCTGTTCCTGCTCGATTTCAGGTGATGGTATGGTCCTGGGATCAAGTATTTAAGGAATCTGCAGGCATTTGTAAATTGGTTTGGGTGTCCTTTTTTGAAGGGAGGAAAATCTTCCCCCTTTCCCGCAGTGCTGTGGGTAGCTTCCCTCATCCGGCAAGTCTCAGCATCATTGCTAACGACCCTGCAGAAGCCGGCTGCCAAGCAACACCAATATAGAAGTATCCAAAGCCTGTAGCAGTCGAGCACTGGTTCTTGTTTTGTTAGGCCACATACATCTCCTCCCTTCCTGTGTTGTAGATGGTTTTCTCTCTACAATTTGCGAGATATTCACCATCCCTGTGACTGTTGGTATTTTGAGATCTGCAACGCCAAAAACAATGACAGTTACGCGGGTCGTGACCACGACGCCCACCATCCGCGTCCTCAACAATCCTGGCTGTTACAAGGATGCTGACAAGAATTCTCACAATCCCTGTGACTGTTGGTATCTCGTAGATCTGTGACATCACTAAACACCAGATGCAAGAATGGTGCCTCAGGGGACTCAAACGATGATGACCCAAACACCCAACCTCCCTGTGACTGTGACTTTTCCCTTTTCGCGAAGCCTGGGCTGAGGGGTGGGAAGCGTTCCATTGGGGGTAGGCTATCAGCACCATGGCGCGGAACCATACATTGCCCATGGCTAACCCAGACCCCTGATTAATAAACCCCCTCGGTTTAATAGGGATTACAGTATGGATCCGAATAGTCAGGCCCTTAAAAGGAGGCGGGTCACTAATCATGGGTCTACATGATCACTCATGGCCGCTCCCATTGGACAGCCCACATATACACTCGCCAAATTTAGAAGAGACCTCATATACACTCAAGAAGATCATCCGTACCCTATATGGGTGGTTGTCAGAATTCTGGTCCCTTTTTGGGTACCCTACATATTAGGTGCCGTATTATAATGGGGTACCCAAAATGGGACCATAATTTTGACAACCACCCATATTGTATATCCTCAAAGAAGCCCTATCGACAATCCATTTGTACTTCCAGGTCGAAACACAGATCCTTCGGAAATTTTCACCAAGGCATAACCCTATCATCCATAAAAGCTCAGGCATCCCCATATTCGTATGAAAACCTCATCCCTAGGTCATTAGGGTACCCTTGTTTTGTAGAAGCTCTCGTTTAAGCGAAGTGCGAGATTGGAGGTCTGCAGCCTCCACGATATCAGACCCTGCCAGGTCCGCCTGTTGCGCCTTTGCCGGGGCAGTTTAGGCCGCACAGTAGGGGCCTAAAACCAATAATGATTTGGTGGACTACTTAAACTACACCATGCCGCTGGCATACAAAGAATCTGGGACCATGATATTAGTCCGCGTTAGGGTTTGGAATGTATTGGGGTGATTCTGCCATCATCCCACATAGAGTCCCTGTGTAGATTCTGTAGTAAGGTTTTTCTGAGGGCTGTAACAGGAGGCTGGGATGTTTTGAGCGGGTTTCCACGCATCTCGTGTCAATTCGACAGGGCCATTATGCGATGCAGCAGGAGTGCTGCTTAAGAAGTCCGCCTAAACCTTAAACCCTAAACCCTAAACCGGGCATGCAGGAGTTCTGGTAGTCGGAAGCGACTCAGGGTGAAGCAGCCGAACAAATTGCCAAAGAAGGGTGCGCTAGGCTAGGGTTTAGGGGCTCCAAGTCTATAAATAGTACCTACATTGGGCCCCAAAGGGCATACATAGCACCTGCATGGAGCCTTAGGGCTACCCTGAATCTTAACCCTAAGCCCTTGCAAGTCCCAAACTTACTGTTGGTTTGCTGAGAATGAGGGAATGTAAAAAGAAAATGGAAACTACTATAATGAGTTGTATAAGGACTACTATAGGGATCCATTCCTTCATTCCCAACCAACCATGGGTAAGCAAACCCGCCAACACCAACCCTGAACCCTAAACCCTAAACCCACCCTCATAGGAAGCAGGCCTTCAGCACAGCACGCTGCAGAGTGGCCAGTTGCAAAGGCGGCACCACAGCTGCATTTAACGCCTCCAGGCCATGCAGTTAAAATCAGAACTTACGTTACTACATTGGGGAAACATAATTTGTATGTGTATATATATATACCCACTATGCAAACTTAATTTAAGTTCCTCAACAGGGAACCAAGAATATGCAGAGAAAATGGAAGCTACTACAGTATGTTGGGGCTATACAAGGATAATGGAAAAGAAAATTGGAAGCTACTACTTGGCGTTAAGAATATTAGGATATCCGTGTCCACTAAACCCCATTCAGCCTTACCACGCTTGGCAACATAACGTAAGAGCCTTAAAATAATTGCCAGCATTCTTTTGATGTCGATTTGCGGTACCCTATACTTTAAGAATACAGGAAACTGGGACTATAATTTTGGGAGGTATTTACGCCCCTATGTCAGGCCCCTATAGTACAAGACACGGAAGGCCCTTAAGAGAGTCCATCCGCACCCGCACGGCCGCCGAGAAGGCCGCATTGCGCTGGAAGCGTTTGGCTTGCAGCCTAAGGTTGCGCAGCTCAAAAAACAAAATGATGAGGACCCCAAACAGGGAACGACAGGGAATACGGGGTTTACGGATTAGGATTTAGGGTTAGGATGTAGGGCGGGAACCGAAAGAATCGAGAAGGAGTACGATAGGAACATGCAGACCAGGGTTTTTGTAAGCCTTTTCTCTATTTGTCGTGCCCACTAGAGTCCTTCTACACTATGCTTCAGGGTAAAGAGTTTGGGGCCAAGAACTGTGTTTAGGCTCCACTTCGGGCGAGAGGTTCAGGGTCTAGGGGTACAAGGTCTGAGGACAGGTCTACAGAAGAGAAAGGCACTTGTGGTTGGTCGAGTATCAGGACGGTAGGATGTACGGGCGTATATAAACCTAAACCATAAACCTGAAACTCCTAAGCCTTGAGCTTAGGAGAACACCCAAACAAGGAGAGCGGTCTTCCGAGAACAAGCATAAAGGGTTTGGCGCTATACAGAGATATTTCGATCAATTATCCGCTTTAGGAGGACCCCAACCCTGTAATGGCGGTATACTAGGAATATAAGAGGACCTTACTATAGTTACTATTATCCCTTATAGTCACTATTACTGGATGGGGGGTCCACCTAAGGTAGCCCTCAACCCTAGGCCCTAAATAGTAGCTTCCATTTTTTCCATTATCCCTATATGAGCTATAGTCTAAACTCCTAGTATCCCCCTTAATAACCCCTATAGTAGTTCCCTATATAATCCCTATAAAACCCCCCTTCAAGGAGTTTAGACTATAGCTCATCTAGCCTTTATAAGCTACTTGCTGGGCGACTACAGCTAGGCGAGCCCTCAGGGGAGTCGGTCGGCCGGCTCTACAGATGCAGAGCCTGCCATGCTCTCCCTGGCGCTCGACGACGGAGAGGGGTGGTGGGCGGGTTTAGGGATTATAGGGTTTAGGGATTATAGGGTTTAGGGATTTGGGCTTAGGGACTAGGATTTGGGGTTTAGGATTCAGGGTCTTAGGATTGTGGACCTCATGGCCCTGTACAAGAAAAACACCTCTCCCGAGCTACTGAGCGCAGGCAAGCCTGCATAAGAGCCATAGTCTAAACTCCTAGTATCCCCCCTTAATAATGGAGAACCAAATGGAAAAGATAATAGAAAGTGAAATGGAAACTGGGATTATAAGGGTTATAGTCTCAACTCCTTGTAACCACCCCTAAAACCCCTAGTAGCAGTCCCCTATATGGCTCAAAAGCAAAACAAATCTGGACCATCCCTGATCACCAGGCCTCCCAGTTACCTGAATAGCAGGTTACCAGGCTATGCAACTATAGGGTATATAGAACCCAGTGCCCATTATTCAGGTAACTGGAACCCTAGGGATTGCTAACACAAGACGATGAGAGCCTTCCGCCCCCCAAAAAAAACCCTTTCGGGTAGGCCTTATAGCTCGCAAGGATTCTGGTACCTGGCTCACATACAGAGACACCCCATACTGCAAACATCCACTTGAATCCATCCACGTAAAGGGAGAGTGCATTAAGGCACCCCCCCCATTGGGTTGCAAAGGGGCTTGATCCCGAACATTGACATGTTCTTCTGCTTCAGCTCATCCATCCATCCTGCCAAGTGTAATGCCAAGGGAAGTAACGCACAAACGTTTGGCGTTTAGCGCCAAGTGAGGCAAAATACCTCCAACACACAGCCATATGAGTTGTTTTGAATGAGCCTACAACCTCCCATAATATGAATTGGGGTAAGCTGCAAGCACACTTATAAGGGGGTTTATAACTACGAGCCCAGTCATGAGTGGAGCTTGGGGGCTTGGAGTTCCTAGGCCGCAGCTGTGCGCTTGGCTTTCACTTTCTTAGCCAGGTCTACCCGAAGCTATGGTACCCTTCGGGTCGATGATGTTATTACGAAACAACATAAGAACATTTTTGAATTTTACAGCCTTCTACGACGTAGAAGGCTGTAAATTTCCTGATGTTCTTCCCTCAGGCTCCTTGCATAGAGTTCACCCCCAAACCCATCGTCAAAAACAGAGATGACCATATAACCATATACTAGGTAATGCCTTGCTGATCTTGGTAGTAGTTTCCATTTTCTTTTTCATTATCCCTCTATGTAACCCCAATATACCCTCAATATAATCCCTATATATTGTAATTAATAGTTTCCATTTTACCTTGCATTATCCCGATGTTCTTCGTGGAGCTTACGAAGCTATGTGTGATCAAATGGCTCAATAAGGCTGTCACTGCAAACGGAAGCCCTCAACCCAAATCCATGACTCTTGAGCGTGATGCTTCTTGCACCTGTTAGCTGCGTACATTCTACTATCCTACTGAAGGTTAGGGTTGAGGGTTTGGGGTTTAGGGTGGTCACGAAAGCCGATGTCACGAGTCCAGACGGACATGAATACATAATTCTTTGAGAAGCCACCCGGGTCTCACGCAACTCAGGACATCCGTAGGCATGCTAGGAAACACCCGCATGGTAGTATAGGGTGGTGTGTAGTAGAAGGGGGGAGGGTAGGTGAACCCGTGATCGCACGAAGTATGATACAGAGTACAGGATTCAGGCGTTCCAGCCTTCCTAACTAAAGTACTCGCTCTCGTGTACGCCACTTTACATACAACTTGCAAACCTCCCCCCTGGCATGGGTAGTCAGCACTCTATTTTGCAGCTAAAAAGCCTTCAGCGCCAGAGATTTTAGATATACAAGGACCCAAAGGAACCTTGTATGAACCCCATTTTAGGCTCGTTAAAACCTTTACCTCAGCCTCCTACATCGGAACGCCTTGCAAATCCGGCCTTCAATGAGATCGTCAGCCAGCTGAAGTTCATGGCAATCTTGAATGGCCTGGCTAATGAAACAAGCCACTTCTTCTGACGCACTTCGGATTGCCGGCACTGTGCCAAGTGTTGCCAACTTGTTTGGGGACATAGTCTTGCTATATTGTGACTCTGTCCCCCTTAATGACCCCTGCAGCAGTTCACTATATAATCCCTCATATAACCCCCCTTCATGGAGTTTAGACCATAGCTCATATGTGCCCCAAGCTTTGAAACAAGCAAAACCACAGTAGTTCAATACTAGGCCTCTTCCAACACCCGCATCCCCGAGCTTATTTTCATGGGTTCCCCAAATATCCGGTCCTTAAGTTTAGGGAGTATGTAGGGGTTATATAGGGATCATGGAAAAGAAAATGGAAACTGCTATTATAAATTAGGGGTTCCTATACTACCCCCCTAGGTCCCCCCCCTAATTAAAGTTATCTAAGGTAAGAATGCCGAATCAAGGTTGATTAGAGGGGAACCTGGGGGGGTAGGGCTGAAGCAGAATTGTGCAAGCTACATTCAACACTTGTTATATAGATGGCACACATGCATGTGTGGTTCTCACGGAATATCAAAGGGAGTATATGAAATTCCTTATAGTCGTCCCTATATAACCCATCTTGGTAGTTTCCATTTTCTATTCCATACCTTCATTCCCAGCTAACCAAGGGTAACTAAAGGGCCTCTGCAAACCTTGGCGGTTCCTTGAATGACTTGAGGACAGCGGTCATCCATATCTTGTGGGCATACAAGGGTCTGAAGTTGTGTAACAGTGCAATCTACCATTCAGTGGTTAGAGTCCACTCTGGCCTACACTCCCAACCTATAAAAACAAAGCCACTTTATGCTGTCTCTCTCATTCTCAAAGGGAACAGGGGCGGATATTGCAGGATTGACCCCAAGCCTGACACTCACCCTTCTTCTTGTGCGAACAAAGATGTGGTCCAAAATTGGGGACCCCAAGATAAACCCCTAACATTATTTGCTCTTATTCCGTGGACACTTAAACAGGTACCCCTGATTTCGGGAACCCCCCATGTTTAGCAGTTCTGCCCCAACCAGGTAGGTACCCTCCAGCCCTGATCCAGAACCCCGGCCTCACGCAACGCAGCTTTGTCGTTTCTTTCTGAGGCCTGCCTGCATGGGGTTACCTATCCGACCTGGTCCGGAGGTCTTTAAAAATAGATGCCGCGGCTAAAGGCTTAGGAACCGCCATTCTACTCTTTTCTGGCTTGGCGTTGGACTTATAGGCTTGGAGGTGTAAAGTCGAGAGCTCTGTAGGTCGAGGTAACTATGGCTGTGGATCGCAAACCGTTTTGTCGCGACCACCCCACCCCTGGTTACATACCCCTTTGTCGCGGCCTGGTCTTACATACCTTTCTCGTTGCAAGTGCTTGATACGGTCACGCCCCACAGAAAATGTTGGCGCAAAACTGCTTGTCGCAAGCCAGGAAATTCTGGTACGAGCGCGCGTTGCGGAATGGCCGCCCAAGTCTAACAAACCCGGTATCTTCGATTCAACGCAATATGAGAGTAGCTAAGCAGGATGTAGCAGTACATGAATACAGGCGTCGAAAGAAGCTTTAGTGTGTTCGTATATGGCCCAGTGCGCAGATCAGCCGATACAGGATTGGGGAAGAAAGAACAACTTGGGGGATCTCGTTAGGGAAGCGACATTTCATCCCGCCCAGAAGATTACGCAGTGGACCCAGGAATCAAGCCGACTGAGGCTGTTGCAGAGGGTCTGTAGTAACTCACAGGAACCCACGGCTGTTAAGTCTAGATCTGAAGCCTAGACTAGGTGGAAATGTCGGACGATTCTTGCTCTCCCTTTTCGTCATAAAGAGGAAGTATTTATAAGCAGTTTTGGGAATTCGGGACCTTTGAAAGTACTGCCCAGTGAGCTCTAGCCGCCCCGAGCCTGCCTAATGAACAGTTTCTGGGAGGGATATGAACTATAGTCTAAACTCCTAGAATCCCCCTACAGTAGTCCCCTATAGGAGTTTTGATTATAACTCATATGAGCAGCCTATTGGGACCAGACAGGATGTCTGTGGCAGCTTTAGGGCTGAGGGTCAAGGTTTAGGGTTTAGGGGTTTGGGGTTTAGGGGTTTGGGGTTTAGGGGTTTAGCGGTTTAGGGGCTTAGGGTTTAGGGTCAAGGTTTAGGGTTTTTGGGTTGTTTGAGGGTCCAGAGTATAAGGGGACCCCACTGTAGACCCCAATATATCTCAATCCTTGCTCAAGCCTTACTTTTGGGATCCCAAAACAGGACCCCTAAGTTTGGAACACCCCCGCCCCCACTCCCCCCACCCCCCCAAAATAGTGAGGTCATCCCTAAGCCCTAAACAAACCCCCAAGTAGCGCTGCCAAATTTAGCCAGCATGCTGGCCAGACTCCAGCACACGGTTTCCGGCGTCTACTTTGTCCTGGTGGTCTGCCAATGCAACCCAAAACCCCGTCACCCTTAAGTAGATAAAATATGGCTTTGGGTGTATCATAATACCATCCCCATGTACCCCATATTTATAACGACCAAAAACAAACATCATTTTGCAGGCCCCTATAGTTGAGGCTTTACTAAAGAGCTGTAGGTGTTAAAGTTTAAGGTTTTGGTTGCACCGACCCCCGAAAGAAGGACCCCACGACTATCGAACGACTCTGCAGGGTCCAGGGTTGGGGTCCGGGGTTAGAGTTACCACAATACTCTTGCTGAAGCTGCAGGGTCCTTGCTGGGGATGACAGAATCTATAACATCTTTCGGTGACCTTCGGGGCTACGGGCAGAGGATTTTCTCGCAGTAGCTGGATGCCTTTCAAAAATGATGACGTCATGTTGTGCAAACGTGCGTCGTCAATACCTACTTTGGGGCCCACGTAACCCTAAACCCTAAAACCTAAACCCCAACCCAAAACCCTAAACCTAAACCTAAACCCAAAACCTTAAACCTAAACCCTCCTAAACCCTCAACCGCGTAAAATAACTACATGGACCCCTCAGGTCTGCAGCTTCAAAGAATACCCAGGCCTCAGACTTCGAAGCAATCAAGGCATCACGGCTTGTACAGTTACGCTAAGCACTATCTGGACCACAGAAGTATGTAAAATGATGGCCTTAATGGCTATTATTAGGGGTTTAGGGCTATTATTTTACATACTTTTGGGGTTTGGGTATCTACTATTTGCTGAGGAACCCTGAACATGGAAACTCATTATCCCTATACTACCCTTATAAGGAAAATATTTCTGGTTTTTTGGGTGGTTCTTAAGCAAACGGTAGCTATTCCCCTGCGCTGAGGCTCCAAGTACCCAATAAGTGAGTACTCGGGGTATGGATTAACAGGACAAACATATAAGTTTTGTGGGAATGCATATTTAGGACTTAAATTTATTGCCCCCCCCCAAAAAAAATGAACACCAACCGTATGCACATTCCAATACTACTGAGAAACCACATATAGACTCACCGAAAAGCATACCGAAAATCCGACTTCACATGAGCTATAGTCTAGACTGATGGCATCCTCCTTGATAACCCCTAGAATACTCCCCTATATAACTCCTTAAACCCCAAACCCTAGACCCCTAGATAACCCGATCTTTGAGACGCTTAGGGCGGAGTGACTGGGGTTCAGGGTTTAGGGCTCGGGGCTGCAGGCTTGGAGCTTAGGATTTATAGTCCCCCTTCAGTAGGTATATGGATCCCTTTAAAGGGGTTATATAGGGATTATATGGGGATAATGGAAAAGAAAATGGCAACTACTATTTAGGGTTTAGGATTTATAGTCCCCCTTAAGTAGGTAGAGAATCTGGGGTATATGGGGATCTTCTTATAACATGCGAAGCCATATTCTGTCTACCTTAGGGGGACTATGCTCTTAATGACGGGTTTGGGTTTTGAAGTTGTAGTAGAGCTTTTCAAGGCATGTGAGATGTTATGACCATGAGGGGGTAGTATGCGGAATATTTAAGGTCTCTGCCTTACCCACAGAATCCTAGCATGCCGTTATCATGCCCGCAGAACACACTGCATAACAGCTGCCACGCGTTGTAGGTGGATCGAGAACATGGGTGCTTTGTACCCAAAGGGTCCATGTAGGTATATGGTATATACTTAGGGCCCAAAGGGGTTCCCATATACCTACTTTAAAGCCCAAGTATATACCATATAACTACATGGACCCTTTGGGGTATATACACACTGTGCCCTGCACCAGTGCTGGTTGCGTTTCCTCTGCGCCTCCTTCTAGGCCCCCCGCCTCCAAACGCGGCAAAGGGAATCGCTCCTTGATGGCCCTGGCCTGCTCATAGGTCATTTTCTCGCAGATTATCAAGGCATTGGCATTCTCCGCAATCTCACCTTAGTTCGGATAATTTGCACGCTTGAACTCCGCAATGAGCTCCTTCCAGTGCTTCTTGTTTTCCAAGCACCTGCATGCCGTGATGTAGCATCTGGGAGGGATGCTGGCCTTCGTGATGGATACCATGTGGAGAAGAGCACACTGATAATGCACTGTAACCTCACCTCGACTCCAGACCCCCACACCTGAAATCCTACTCTTTTAGTTCGCTCAACCTTGAAGCCATATACACTTCTTTGTGCAGTGCGTCAGCCCTACAACCTTCAAGCCTGACTTTCTTAACTCCCTGGGACTTCCAACCGACCACCTAAACCCCTTTTCCATGAAACGGAAATCCTTGCATGATGTCCCGCAGGCCCCGAACTTGAAACCCTACACTCTGAGCTCCATAAGCCCTGAAGACACAATATCCCATGCCCCTCTGACAGCACCCACCAGCCACTAGCCTGAGCAACTCTAAACGCCAAACGCCGAAGCCGAAGGGCCCCTACACCTACACCTCCCTTATTAGGAAGTGTGCGGTTTAGGGTTTGCGAAACATGCCAGGATTGAGGATTTAGGTAATGTAGGCGTCAATTGATTTGAATAGGGCTTTAGTGTACCTGTACTACATCCGTGGAAGGGTTACCAGGGGATCAGATTAGTGACCATTCAGGCTGCTAAGTAGCCCTCCTACAAACTAACGTTGATCTCTCTAAAGCGCTCCCAACAAGTTTCCTAGGTCAGCAACCATGCCCACCCCTCGAAACAGGTTAACTGCATTGGAGGGTCCTGCTCCAAGGCTTCGGGCTTAGGCTACCCTAAGCCCCCCAAAGCCCTGAATCCCCAAAATCCTAAACCCTTGAACCCCTAAACCCCCTACACACTAAACCCCCGAACCCCACAACTTCCCAAAACCCTACACCTCCAAAACCGCACACCCTAAATCCCATCAACCCCAAGAAGGGTCCGCCAGGCCCTCCAGGGCGTCCCAGCGTTCCAGGCCCCAGGCTTTTGCTTCCTGCTTGTCTCGAACCCCTTAGAACTTGCTGGGGTCTGGTAGAGAAGAAAGGAATATGAATATGAATATATATATATATATGTACATATATATATAGATATATGTGTATATGTTAGTATGGCATAAGACAACAGGGATTTTACTGCTCCCTACTAACCACCAGTAAGTAAACCCTACAGCCCTCAACAAGTGAAGGCTTAGGGTTTAGGATTTAGGGTTTTGGGGTCACCTGCCTGCTAGTCAAAATGTTCTCCTTTCTTTGAGGCACCTTGAGGTCATCCCTAGGGTCTTTCAAAGAGGAATTTAGAGATGCATGGTGTGGTGAAGGTTGGGTTTTCGGATTTGGTGAGTAGGGGTTAGGGTACTTTCCACAGCCCCGAAGATACCGATGGGTTGGGAAAGTATTTAAAACGGATTTCCGCAGGATCATAACGGGCTTAGGAAGCGGCTACAGTACCCTAAACCCTAAATCCTGAACCCCTAAAACCCCTAAACCCTAAAACCCCTAAACCTTAAAACCCCAAAACCCTAAACTCAACCCTAGACCCCTAAAACCTCTAAAAATATTGCCAACTCTTTTCAGTCCCTCAAAGCAAGGCTGGCGGGACTATTAAGGGAAGGTACTGCTTAGGACAGAATCCACGTGCAAGAAAAGGGTTGAGGTTTGTTTTTTTTTAAGGTTTCCCTAAGCCCTTAAGCAAGAAACCTTAACCCTGAACCCAAAACCCTAAACTCAAGGGGTTGGGCGCAAAGGGCTCAGGGTTTTGGATTCAGGGTGGATAGCTTATAGGCTATAGGGATTCCAAGAGCCCAGGGTCCCGTCCTTTGCGGTCCATAGGAAAAGGAATGTGTTCTTCTAAGGCATACACAAGTTTCAAGGGAAAATCCATATTGAAAAATCCAGATTGCTTACTTTGGGTTAGGGCATAAAGGCTTCTTTGCAGTTGTTGTTTTCCTGTTTCCTGCGGAATTGCTTGCTGTAATGCCTACTTTTGTGTTTCGGCGTTCCCAAATGCGGCAGCAAATTAGAGGTTGAATGCTTCGGATCCACCAGCGATTCACAAAAATTAGGACTGCTGGGTCTAATTCTCGCCAGAGTTTGGACCAAACCCGAAACCCTTAAGCATTGGGGCTTGTGGCATTTAGAGGGTTTGAAGAGCTTGCACTTGAGTGTTTGGCAGTAAGCTTGAGATGAACAGAAAACCTTGAAGTGGATCCACTCAACCATAAAGCTGCCCAGAACGTTCGGCTTCTAAAAATTACTCTATTCATAGTTTATTACTATTATTACTACTACTATTGCTATGAGTACTACTACTGCTGTTATTATGCGGCTTCTTCGAGGTTTGCCAGTAACTCCTTAATCATAGGGTTTTTTTTTCCTGATGTTCAGCTTTAATAAGGAGACCCCAATATTAAAAAAGGGAAAAAGGTACCACTGACGTACGTAGTCTTTTTTTTGGGTAGTCGAATATAATTCACTATCAAAATACCATACCAAGACAGAACCTGTTTGGTGCTTGCTAATCAGAGATTGGGTACGGCCCCCACCTAGTAACGGCCTATGCTAGGGGGAATTTTTGGGGCTATATAAACAGATACATATACAATCAAATATATATATATATGTATATAAAGATAATATCATCATTATCCGACTGTTACTGAGTGGGGGCCGTACCCAAATTAGAGAGCTTTTCGCTTGAAGAAATGTCCCTCGAAGGAGGATGGAGACCACAAACAACGCATTTTCCCCCTAAAGCGCTCCGCTCCAATTGGACCGTAACAAAGTCTGAAGCCTGAACGCCAGACCCTGCTGTTGCACCAGGTAAGCTGGGCTGCTCATCTAAACACCTTGAGAAAGACCCATGTGAGGAGGTATAGTGAAAAAACTCCGAGTATGCCAATAATAGCCGCCTTTATAACTCCCTTTAAGGAGTTTAGACTCTACCTCAAATCAAAGTGCGGTGTGGATTCGGCACTCTGGCACAACATCAGATAAAGCACACAGAGTATAGAATCGAAAAACAAGCCAGAATCCTTGGCCCTGCCCTTGAAACTTACATGGAAACCCAAACCTAAACCCCAAACCCTAAACGCTGAACCCGAATTCCTAAACAATACTTGCCATACCAAACCATATTGGCGTCAAAGGGGGTCTTTAGGAGATTCCATGCTAGTGTCGCGGAAGGTACTATTTCAAGTTCGTGCCGCCTTCATCACAGCCTGCCCCTCGTGAACGCTCCAGTCTTGCCTGAGTCGTCCCAATGCCCTCTAGCTTAAATCCTAAACCCTAGCCTCATGATATCAAGTATGACCTCCCAGGCTGAGAGGTTATACTTGATGTAAACTGTAGTCTAGACTCCTAGAATCCCCCCATAATAACACCTATAATAGTTCCCTATATAACCGCTTTAAGGAGTTTAGACTATAGATCATACCATGAAGCTAGAGGGCTTGGGGTTCAGAGTTTAGGGTTGGGTTGAGTGCTTAGAGTACGTAGGCCCCGCCCTTGCGAAAGTAGCGCATGACAGAGGTCTGGTCCATACACACACAGATCCAGGTGGTAGGTTGTAGTTGTAAGGGCCACAAACACCATTTTGAGGCACCTAGGCTAAGTGCATGACTATATTTCTTATGGTTAGCCCTTCGGCAACCCCAAGAAGAAGCCCCTAGCCCACTTAACTCCTTACCCCCACCTAATGGACATCCCATGAAACCAAGACACTTTCCAAGCCAAGCCCCTTACCCACACCTTGAGGGTATCCCATGAAACCAAGACACTTTTCAAGCCCAGCCGTCATCCCGGATGTTCAAAAGAACACATATGAGCTAGAGTCTAAACTCCCTAAAAGGGGTTCTACAGGGGATACTATAGGGGTACTTAATAGGGATACTAGGAATTTAGACTATAGCTCATATGGAAGCCCTAAGAGTCCAAGTGGGGTTCAGCTACCACCCAGTATACAGTCTACAAAGGCTTGCAGGATACCACAATCTTCGTCCTAAGCCTGAACAGTCGCCCGTATACCGTCTTCCATGATTTCTTAACTGTCAAGCCTCACTTACAATCAACAAAGCGTGAAACTCCTTGGCTTTAGACTGGGTTGCTGTTAAGGAACTTAAATTAAGTTACCATAATGGGTATATATAGTAAATAATAGGGTTTCCCCAATATAGTAACTTCATTTAACTTCCTTACATCCCTATATTCCCCCAGTTTCCATTTCATGTTCCATTTTCTTTTCCATTTGATCCTCCATTATATGGGGATAAATCCTTAATTTAAGTTCCTTAACAGCAACCCAGTAGAGGGATCTTGTCTGCAAGGGGAGCCTCTGCGGAGCTCCACACATGGCCAACCAAATGAGCTATAGTCTAAAGTCCTCGTATCCCCCTTAATATACCCTATAGTAGTCCCCTATATAATCCCCTATATAACCGCCTTTAAGGAGTTTAGATTATTTTACAAATCTCAGCCAAGCGACGCGCGAAGCTGCAGAACTCTCCGCACGATATCTGGACGGCTAGCAAACATAGGAGCCCTTTTCAAAATTCTCAATATCAGTAGGCGTACAGTGGGGCCAGGATTTTGCCAGACTTTTGTTTTAATGTGAGGGATTTTTTGATGTCTTGCTATTCAGGGCGTATTCCCGCTTGCCTGCAATTTGCTGGGTCTGGGGTTGAAGGGCTTAGCTTGGTAAAGCTATAGGATTTACTTTCTGGTTGTTAGTAGGGAATCATGGAATGTGATCCCTATGTACTTCCTAGATGATATATTCCCAGATTCCCCACTAAGCACCAGAAAGTTAAGGCTTTCATCTCAAAGCAGGAATTCAGTATAGGGTTTGGGTCTAGGGAAAGAATCTCGGCTTTAATGAGGATTTCTTGGTTGCTCAAGAAGTAGGAGAGGCCATACAGGTTGCGCTTTTGGAGGGGTCTCTAGGTCACTATACTCCGGGGGATTCTGTACGGTTCGCGGTAAGGACGCCCTGCCCCATTGCTCAAGCATGATTGCGGCGCAGGGTTCCACATCATGTGAGATGTACGCAATATGTGTGTTTTTGCAAAGACGTAGTGGTGGTTTGTGCGGGTTATAGGGATTACCATTGCGGATTATATAGCCTTCTCCACTCCGTACTTCCCACTATCAAGTAGAAGGAAGAGTCCAATCTGTCTTTTGAAAATCGTGGACTTTCTCTCAGGACCCAATGTGCCCACATGAGCCTTAGACTTAGACATCTCAAGCAAGACATGTTTCAGCGTCACTCTGCGTACAAGAGTTGTCTGACATGAAATAGAGGTGTCTCAGCCTCGGCCTGCAGGCAGGACTTGTTCATCGCTTCTGTTAGGAGATCCTCCGAAAGCCCCTACTTGCTTAGCTCAGTTCTTTTTTGGAAAGAGAATGCAAGATGGCATCCTAGGACACAGGCCTTAGAGCCCACTGAGTGCCTTTCCTAAAACCCGTCTGCTATCCAGCCTGGCTGGGCTATTGAGGTAATTCTAAATCCACCGTACACGTTAAACCGTAAGCCCTTATCATCCCCAAAGCGCTGCGAGGTATACACATACCAAAATCCCGTCCCTTGCTCACGGTTGTAGGTTTAGCAGGTAAGAAGTTTACATGTCAGAATTTAGGGTACAAAGTGACGCAAACTTCTGCCCAAATCCTTACACCAGTTTCGGATGCTGTGCCACTATGCCCCAAGACGCACTTTGTCAACAGACATCTTATTTGACCCTGCCTAAGGCAAACAGTGCGTGACAAGGTGCTCGGCATCACTGCAGTCAATCTCATCTTGAGGTTGTTGCAATTCCTTGTGCTCGCTGGGATTCGGGTGGAGAGTCCATGGCTGGAAAACAAATTACTTTGTCTCCCTAAACCCTAAAACTTGAACCCTAAACCCTAAACCCTAAATCCTAAACCCTAAACCATAAACCATAAACCCCAGCCCTGGTTGCAAAAGCCAACAGGTACGAAGCTTGAACAGGTTTTAGGCTGGGGCCAGCTAACAAAGCTCGGATGAACCTGGCTGCCCTGGCTGATACAGTAGATAGGGTTTAGGGTTCAGGGTTTAGGGTTCAGGGTTGGGGTATAGTATTGTAGGGGATTATGGAAAGTATTATAAAAGATTTTATACAATCTTATAGGGTTTAGAAAGTTTAGGGTTTTTGTGGGATGCTAACAAGAAGGCTTCCAGCTTAGGGGATGGGCTCATGTTTCAAAACCGCGATGACTTGGACTATAGTGTTTGGAAATAGTAGCAGGGTGAAAGCAGCAAATGCGAGTTGATGTGAGTTTGCACAACACAAGCTAATTCAGAACCCCAGGGTTTGGGTGTGCGTGGATGAGCTTGTAAATCAGTCGGGGTACTGTTTCCCATAAAATGGTTCGTCTTGCTGTATCTAATTTTGTCCAGGGGCCCGCCAAAATTTGATGGCTGGTGCCTATGCCAACCTTGCCGACGTCCCTGCCGGGTTTATTGGTACTCTGACAAAGTGCTGTGTCTCAGGTTAAGGAATTCCCAGAGAGCCCAATACCCTTAATTACGGAGTAAGCCTTCTCTCATGTCAGGCATAGTAATATCGAGTATGGTATTTTCTTGATTGGTTGATAGAGCCGTGTAAGGCTTAAGGCTCAAGCTCTTTTTGGGTCAAAGTGCGGCGCAGAAGTTGGTGCGCTGGCTGGCCTGGAATTCAATCTTTCTGGGGCCTTCTGGATGATGTCTGGGGCCTCTCTGCCGATTCCTGGTGCGTCTGTGGCGTGGCTTCGAACGGCATCAGCATTAGACTGCCTTGACTGACTGCATGATTGGATTCAAAGGTTATATCTGCGTCGAGGATTTTCTGGTTTTGCGGGTGTGGAGGCCGGGGGTGGATCAGGGCCACGCTCCTCCCACAAAGGAGGCCCAAGATGCTAAGGGAGGAAACCCGAATACATTGGAGAGCCTGGGTCCACGAATTCTGACGTATTACGACCGGTTTTCAGGATCAACCCGCAACCTCGGGGCTCTAAAAGTAGTGCGCGGCCTGGCCTCTGACGGGTCACAGGCCTCCAAGGGGTTTCTAGGGGCAGAAAAAACAACGGCACCATGAATGCTTAATTATATGTGTTTTACATATTTATATACATACAATAGGTAGAGAAGGTCTAGGGATATGACCTCTAATAGTGGAGAGTCAGATGGCAAAGAAAATTGAACATGAAATGGAAACTGGGAAAATACACCCCCCCCCACACATACATTCATACATGTATATATATATATCTCTCATTCTTTAGAAGGGTTCATGCTAAATCCTGCCTGATCCTAAGTACCGTACACCTTGGCGATTCCTCTATCATTATAAGGAGGTCATACGCGATTTTGAACATCATCAGCGCTAAACCCTAAACTGGAACCCCCAAGTGCTCCTGTAGGTCTTATGCAGACCGTGGTGGATCCTAATCTTTGCTGTCATGTAAAAGCTCCGCTTTTGATGACCTGAAGGTCTTCGACCACAAGCCCCTAATCACTCAAAATGGGGTTTAGGGTTTAAGGGTTGAGGGGGGATTCCAGCTTACTCAGATTTTAGTAGGGAACCAAGGAGTGCAGTATATAGGGAGTATATAGGGGCGATATAGTTATTATTTTCCCTTGTTCTCTTCCAATCACAAGCCAGCTTCACTGCGCAAGAGAAATCAATACAGCACACTCGTGACCTGTCGGCACCCATTACTTGATTGCACAACTGACGACCAGCGACGGCCATTGGAGAGATGTGATCTTGGAGTGTCCCAAGTAAATCCTTCGTGCTGTCATGGGGTTGAGGGCTGTTCGCCATGGATAGCGTCTAGGGTTTCCGGTTTGAGGGTTGAGGATTGCGTCTTCATCAGCCAAGAGTACATAAGTTTTTGATGCACGGAACCTGAACCCACCCTAGCTAACACTAGCACCATACTTCCTGAGGTTTAGGGCCCTTAGCGTTATGCAGGATTTTTAGTATCCACCGGGTTTAGGGTTTAGGGTAAGATCAACCCTAGACCCTAAACTTTAAACAATGGGCAGTTTTCATTGGTTGTGTTGTTGTGCTCACTTCCAAAAAGTTCAGCTTGCTTGGCTTTGCATGAACTTAGAACGGGCTTAGGGTTTAGAGTACCCTACCCTAAACCCAACATCTTGAACCCCAAACCTTAAACCCTAAACTTTAGACCCTTAAACCCTAAACCCTAAACCCTAAACTTTAGACCCTTAAACTCTTAAACCCTATACACCCTAAAACCGGGACTTCTGTTTGACAGGCCGGGATTTGCCCAGCGCTTCTCCAAAGTGTTTTGCCAAGCTGGGATGGCCAAGCTATTGATGGATTGAGAAGATCATGGGGTTAGGGTTTAGGGTTCCCCTACTACTCCCCCCTGTACTACCCCCCCCCGCCGCCCCCTCAAGGTTCCCCCTTAATCCCTAAATAGCCTTAAACAAGGGGCAACCTAGAGGGGGGTAGTCGGGGAACCCATGAGAAGACCTCGCCCTCAACCCTGACATCCTAAACCATAATCCCTAAGCCCCTAAGCCTTCAGGCCTTCAATGACAGAAGCCCAAGCAAGATCACAGTAGCTACGGTCGATGGACAGTGACAGTGACCAAAACAATGTGTGACCTTATATATTCATGGATAAATGTAGCCTTATTTGCCGTATATGCCCTTACACAACCCTATCTGCCCTGTCTCTTCCACAGTAACATATCACAAGACTGCAGCCCTGTGGGCAGAGCCTCTAGGCAGGACCACTGCAGCACCAGTAGCTTCGGGTTTAGGGATTCGAGTTTGGGATTTTGTGGGGTCTTCGGGAGTTACTCAAAACTAAACCCACATCCTAAACCCTAAACCCTGAACCCTAAACCCTAAACCCTGAACGGGCCTTTGGGGACCCCAACGAGGGATTTGGCATATCAAGGAGGAGCTTGACCCTGGCATGCTTGGCCATTCCACACATAAGCCATACTCTGAACTCCTAGTATCGCCCCTTAATAATGGAGAATCAAACGGAAAAGAAAATGGGAAATGACATGGAAACAGAGATTACAGGGGTTGTAGTCTAAACTCCTAGTATCCCCCTAAATAAACCCTATAATACTCCCCTATAAAATCCCCTACATAAGCCCCTTTCAGGAATTTAGACTATAGCTCACATCGGGGGGTTCCCAAAATCAGGGAACCTTTTTGCAGGGCCCCACTAAGAAGGACTATAGCGTATCGGGGTCTATATTGGGGTACCCTCATTCTGGGAAACTCCCACATGGCTGAGGTTTTGGGGTGTAGAGCGTAGAGGTTTACGGTTGGCGCCTGCAGCGAGAAAGCTGTTCATAAACATCCAGTTCGAAGTGAGCTAGAATCAGACTATGATTGCTCCGGGCCTATCATAAATACCAGTACTTGTCCAGACCCTAAACCGTTTCGGGTTCAGGGCTTAAACCTTAGACGCTTACATAATGCCTCTGGTGTGTGGGTTGGCGGCGATGATGCCAGTAATGCTCCTTTCTATAGGGACCCACAAAACAGTACATTTAGGGTTTAGGGTTTAGGGTTTAGGGACCGATGAAAACACTTTGGAAGGGCAGAAAAATGGTAGTTCCCAAAATTAGGGTCCCATTTTCGTACCACTAAATATTAGGTGCCGCAGTATAATCTACAACCAGAAGAGGCCCATGATTTTGAGAACGACCCGAATACCCTGTAAAGACCACCTAAAACAAAAAGTCCTGAAAAGTGCTTGAGGTACCCACAAAACTTAATGGTTCTTGGTAGGGAATACAGGAATAGAATCAACTCCCCATATAATCCCATGAAATATTGCCATATTCCCTACTAAGCCCCAGTAAGAACAGGGAATCTGCCCAGCCAAGCAGCACACAGCTATAGGTGTTGTCAGCACCTCTTTTGGGAAGCGAAGAAGCAAATTGGAAGGAAGATGGCTGGTGTTTAGGGTTTCGGGGTAGCAAAGATAGTCTATATGAGGATGGCGTATGCTGGCAAATCTTCAAGCTTCTTCAGTACATGAACTGGAAGAGTAGAGGCCAGTGCATAGGTTGTAAATGGCAAGCAGCTGTGCTTTTTGAATCTGGGAAACCTGTTGCATTGACTCTAGACCTACAATCCCCAAATGCTGAACAAGAATTAGACTTGATGCACTGGGCTTATGCAAGATTTCATCTAACACAAAGCGGTTGCAAAAGAGTCTCAGTAGAGTCAGTTCGTAATCGCACCTGGGAGGAAAATATTTGGACAGCAACCTCATGAACTACTGCTGATACTTGAGGAAATCCTGCACCAGCTTAGTTACCAGAATTCCTAAGGTTTGAGGGTCAAGATTACGAAGCCCCACCCTGATAGGTTGTCAAAAAGTATGGTACATGCATGCCAAGCCGAACCTTCCATGTACAGGCTCTAGAAATTGAAATTCAGAGCTTAGGATTACACTCAGCGCAGCTGATCTTTCACAGCACTGCTATCGCCGCTTTCCATCGACAACAGCCCGAGTCACGACCGAACCATCTGCAAGAACGACAGCAAAAGCACCATGAGAGGCTTTAACCTGCTGAGCATTCCTCAGCTGATGTTGCACAGCTCTGCTCGAGAGCCTTGAATCTGCCGAACATTCCTCAGCTGACCTTGCAAAGCTCTGCTGTCGCCACCAGCATCGACATCGCCCCAAGTCACCACCAATCCATCAGAAAGGATGGCAGCAAAAGCGCTGAAAGATGCTTGAATCTGCTGAACATTCCTCAGCTGACCTTGCACACAACTGCTGTTGCCACCATAGGCTTCAGAGCCCCAAGTCACCACCGATCCATCCTCAAGGATGGCAGCAAACGCAGCGTGAGAGGCTTGAATCTGCCGAACATTCCTCAGCTGATCTTGCACAGCACTGCTGTTGCCACCATAGGCTTCAGAGCCCCAAGTCACTACGGATCCATCAACAAGGATGGCGGCAAAAGCACCGTGAGAGGCTTGAATCTGCTGAACATTTTTCAGCTGATCTTGCACAGCGCTGCTGTCGCCACCATAGGCTCCATAGCCCCAAGTCACCACGGATCCATGAGCAAGGACGGCGGCAAACGCAGCGCGAGAGGCTTGAATCTGCTGAACATTCCTCAGCAGATCTTGCACAGCACTGCTGTCGCCACCTTTGGCTGTATGGCCCCAAGTCACCGCCGATCCATCAGCAAGGATGGCAGCAAAAGCACCGTGAGAGGCTTGAATCTGCTGAACATTCCTCAGCAGATCTTGCACAGCACTGCTGTCGCCACCTTTGTTTTTATGGCCCCAGGTCACCACTGACCCATCAGCCAGGATGGCAGCAAAAGCATCGTGACAGGCTTGAATGTGCTGAACGTTCCTCAGCTGATCTTGCACAGCACTGCTGTTGCCACCATAGGCTTCAGAGCCCCAAGTCACCACCGATCCATCAGCAAGGATGGCAGCAAACGCAGCGTGAGAGGCTTGAATCTGCTGAACATTCCTCAGCTGATCTTGCAAAGCACTGCTGTTGCCACCATAGATTTGTTGGCCCCAGGTCACCACTGTTCCATCAGCAAGGATGGCGGCAAAAGCACCGTGAGAGGCTTGAATCTGTTGAACATTCCTCAGCTGACCTTGCAAAGCTCTGCTGTCGCTACCACTATTGACATAGCCCCAAGTCACCACTGATCCATCAGCAAGGATGGCAGCAAAAGCATTGTGAGAGGCTTGAATCTGCTGAACATTCCTCAGCTGATCTTGCACAGCACTGCTGTTGCCACCATAGGCTGCAGAGCCCCAAGTCACCACCGATCCGTCGCCAAGCACGGCAGCGAGTGCCGATCCCTCAAATGATCCCTCACATAAGCTGTGGTTGGAAGCTCCCGATTTTTGTATCATCACTGGCTGCATGTGCAGGGCTAAGACATCGCCAGCCTCCAAGCCACACTCTCTGATAGTCCTTGCTCCATCCAGCACCTGTCCACAAGAGTGAACAAGTCTGCCCGTGCCAGCTGACAGAGCGATCTGTGCACGGCGCTTGACGGTCTCAATATCAACATCCAGTTCTGCTTCAACAGTGACTGTCCTGCCACTCAGCAAACTCACATGGAGCATGATGGACATGAGTCTCGGGCCCAGGAGAAGCAAAAAACAAGGCGTGTTGGGTGCTATAAGGGGCCTAAACCGTCACTGAAGTCTATCCTGAGGCTCCCTATCCCGTAGGTATAAGAGCGGTCTTGGAGCATAATATTGCGAAAGATTTAGGCCCCTGTAGTATACGACCGCCAGCTAACATCTGCTCTGCAACGCTGCTGTTGATTGGTGTATGACCGCTGTAGCAAAGTTTGGTTCTTCTAGACATGGTTCTGTAACTCCTTAGATTTATACGGCTATACTATGGCGACAGCGTTGGGACATTCGCTATGCTTGAATGCGGGGTGGCTGCGCATGCCCAAGATTTCGAGTTCGGGCATCGGCCAGCGAGGTATGTTGCGCCAACAAAAAAAGGCATGTTTTTTTGTCTAGGGTTTCAGGGTTTAGGGTTTTAGGCCCAAGCCTCCAGAATTAGGACCCTGTGATATTCATATGCTGAGAGTGTGGCCCTGATTTTGCGGCTTGGCATTCATAAAACAGGTCATCAAATAGCTGACAAAAGAAGGTGCCCTGAACAGTAAGATTACTCGGACTTTAGGGCTTTAGACACCTTACGGTAATTAATGTAACCCAATTATAACTGATGCTTATATAACCTGGCAGTAAGTATACATATTGGGGGCCTCAGGGGGCTGATACTGATTAGGATTGTTATTACAACTATAGTTCGGCTAGAATTACCTGAGCCGAGTAGCAAGTAAAGGAAGCTTCCGAAGTTTGGCCAAAGCCATTCAGAATAGCAAGTAAAGAAAACTTCTGAAGTTTTGCCATAGCGATTCAGACCGGCCCCCGTAGGGTTGGAGGTACACAGTGTCGCAGGGTCACGGTTTACTGTATGGGTGAAATAGACTAAGCACTTGAAGCCAAAATACATTCCCTATTTGCGCCGCCCTGAATATGGGAGCGTATAAAACTGATTGCAGATTATCGTCTGGGCTCGGGTGCTGGTGATGCCGTATTTTGTCCTATCAAGATTTGGGGTAGGGGTTTGTGGCAGGCTGCGTTCCCACCGTCTGGAACTACCTCAAGGAAATTTCAGGTGGGGAGTTACCAGGTGGGCGCTTGCATAAGACTCATTCAAGTCGTATATGGGCACACTAGGAGTATGGCCAGGCTATTACAGCTAAAACAAGAAAGCTGCTCGCATGAAGCTTCCTTAGAATTTCAGGTTCAGTCAGGTTCTGGTGGGCCCTAGTTTCCATGTTCTTTTCCATTATCCCTATAGAACCCCAATAGTATACAGTATACCCCATATTCTATCTACTTAAGGGAGACCATACCTGGACTTCTGAAAGCCAAACATCGCAGCCAAACATGTGAGAGCTTCTCGAAGCCCAACACACTGAAGAGGAATTGAGCCCTGTAGTTTAGGGTTTAGGATATAGGGTATTAGGTTTAGGGTTTAAGGTATAGGGTTCAGGGTATTAGGTTTAGGNNAGGGTATAGGGTGAAGGCTTTAGGGTGCAGATTTACCTTACATGACCTAGGAGAATGATACGATTCAAAGAGTACTTCTTTAGTAGTACTCGGACCCCTAACACGATGTAGAGCGTATTCCCAAGTTCATGCGTCTTAAAGTCCTTCTAGTACAACTTCTGTAACAGTGGATCATCGCAAACATCCTGATACATTCCCCTGCAATAGTACCTACATTCCTTCCCAAGGGTCCAGGCACCTAAACATTAGTCATATACTTCCCAAAAAAAACTGTACTACAGTTACTATTATCAGAACTCCAAAAATGAAATAGTTGAATACTTCGACCCTGAAGGTTACTCAGGGTGCCCCCATAAGCCCTAAACACTAAACCCT
>CAJNIZ010041447.1:24236-48675 GCA_905231905.1 Symbiodinium pilosum
TAGGGTTTAGGGATTTAGGGATTCGATCTTCGAGGGTCCAGGTACAAAAATACTGGGGTGTTAGGCCTCAAATGCTATAAGCTACTGGGGTTTTAGGCCTCAACTACTTAATCTGGATGGGGCTTCATGCCCTAAACACTACACTGTAGATGGGATTTTGGGAGCTCGCCTCAAGCAAACTTAGACTATAAAAGGAGGTAAGATACCCAAGCATCACGTACAACACCCCTTTTGCCTAGGTAGATAGGTGACTCCAGGTAGGGTGTCGCAGCGCGTTTGGGGCAAAGAAGAGAACATGTTGGGCATGTTTGCGACGGGTTTAGGGTTTAGGGTTTAGGGTTAGGTCGGAAAGCAGGTTGCTCCAGCTTCAGGTGGAGCGCGTGGGCCTCAGAACTGCAGGGTGTGAACTTTGGGGCCAGGGTTTAAACCCTAAACCCCTGTATAAACCCTGAAACCTCAATCCCTGTGTATCCATATATTAGCCCCTTTGAAGGGACCAAGCAACCCCTAATCTCTAAACCCTAAACCCGCCGGTTAGTCCAGCGTCCCTCAAAGTTTGGTCTTACCGCTGAAGGACTTTGGGGTTTCGGACTGAACCGCCACTGCAACTCGAGGAGCTAGACAGTTTGCAGGGTTTTTTGGGGGGGTGTACGTTTTTTCCCCGGTGTTTGGGGTTTGAAGTTGTTGAGGTTTCAGGGTTTAAGTTGCAATCCGAATCTTGACCTGAAACGCTCCCTGCAGGTCAGACCCTCTTTGGAAGGGAAACTTACTGCTTATCAGGAGGAAACAGGTTCCTAGAAAAACTGGTGTCTTGAGGGTTGTTCGGAGTTCTTTCTCTCCTGCCGATTACGCTCGGACATCAGCGCATCAACTTTGGCTGGGGGTGGAGGGTGGGTGCGGGGCAGGGATGGAGAGCGGGGGTGGGGGGAAATGACGCTCATAACAACTTGCCGAATAGTAGCGATGAACAATTTTCAGTTCCCATTGTAGGACCCCATTGTGCTGTTGGACGATTAAACACACGCAAAATGTAGGAATGATACATCATAATCCTGCAGAAATTCTTTGTCCCGGTCGCCATGTACGCCTTGGTGGATCACTCTTCTTTGCGGTGCCAGATAAGCAATGGTCTTTTTCTGCTCATACTGTTCCAGCTGTTACAACTGCTACCGCCTTCGGGTCTCCTGCTGCAGCGCAAGCGTCTTGGCAAATAGAGTTATATAGCAATATAGGCCCAAGTATACTATAATCCTTATTATAGGGAGCCCCAAAAGGTACCCCCAAGTTTGGGAAACCTCCATACAACCTTTGGGATGCGCACGATGCTCAATCAGATTTGAAAAGGGATTGGTAGCATGTCGGAGCTCATTTGCGTTGGTTTGGAAGTACCAGCTTGCTGTTGAACAAGACTTCGCCCAGGTCGTGGCCGTGCTTAATAGATCCGAACTTCCGCGGATCCTGATTGTCCACTGGGCCAAAACCACATGTTAAAGCCGCTTTGGACCTTTCTCAAGTTGGCAGCCAAGCCTTCATGTGCAGAAGCAAGCCTGTCCAAAACTCAAGAAAACACACATGTGGAGCTTCCAGGCACCAGGGTTTTTTTTTAGAACCAGTGACCTATTAGGAGGGAATAGGGAAATATATTGAATAGGGGGTATATGAGCCCCTGTCTAAACTCCTAGTATCCCCCTTAATAACCCCTATAATAGTCCCCTATATATTCCCCTATATAATCCCCCTTTAAGGAGTTTAGACTATGGCTCATATAGGGATTGCCTTCCCTTATTCCCACTAACCCCAAGTATGGCACAGAGCGAAATGGAGCGAGTGAGAGCAAGCACGGTTTAGGGATTAGAGATACCTGAACTTGGCGCCATGTACTGCAGACGGCTATTTCCACCTACAGGTGGCGTGAATGGTCTAAGATCTTCTCAGTGAGAAGTACTAATTGTGGGACAAACCATTATGGGCTATTAGACCTTTAGGGTACCTTAATCTACCCTTAATAGGGTCCTAATAGGGAATTTTAGGGTCTAATAGCTCCAGCGGTCCCTCACCCCCAGACCCCAAATCAAATTGGCTCTAGGTTTGGGGAGCAGGGCTAAAGAGCCCCTCTATATACCATCATGTGTACCCTATTCCCCCTAAACTCTAATTAAGCCCTAACTCCTAAAACTTAAAATTGCAAAACCCTAAACCCTAAACCCTAAGATGTTAGCACAAGGAAGGCGCCAGTTGTAGTTATTTCAGGCTCCCTGCCTTGCCGAGAGCCCCGTAATGTCGACTGGTGTGCCTGAAGCCATCCGGGGGTTTCCGGAGATCAGGGTTTAGGGTTTAGGTTTTAGGGCTTAGGGTTTAGTCCCGTGTGTAGGACTTCCTGAAAACAAGGTTTAGATTGTATTTCAAAGGTTCATTGGATGCAGCCCTGCTGTTAACATATCCATCTGACCTTCTGGAGACTTCTTGTCTGCGGTTTGGCTGGCACTTTACCATGTCCCTGCAATGTAGTTCCTGTTTGGGTTTAAAGTCTAGAATTTAGGACTTTTTTGAAGCCTACACCCTGAAAACTAAACTCTTCCATGATTCTTATTAGAGCCCGCAAGGGGATCAGGTGATAGAGGGAGGTCAACTGCACATTCCGAAGCCTATCGCTAAAAGCGTTTAGGGTTTAGGGTGTCTCTTGGGTATGGGAGGATGTTAAAGCTGCAAAGGTTTCTGCTGAGGCTTTTGGGGTCAAGAGGCGTTCGGCCCCCAGATGTGTGCTGGAAGGGATGTGAATGGGCCCCACAGTATGGCAGTTGCTCGAAACACCTGTCCCAAAATGGCCAGACCAACAGTATGATTCCCTTTTCAATTTTGGGGGAGCCGCACAAAAAGGTTCTGTGAGTTGGAAGGATCAAATGCATCGCTTGGCAGCTCAATGCCGTGTAAACAGGCCATCACCCGCTCAAGACCCCACGTACTCTCCTGATGACATACCATACTGCTGATATGAGCAAAAGTCGAAACTCCTTAAAGGGGATTATTTTGCAGATTATATGGCGGAGAATTATACGATTTATTGGGAGGATGCTAGGAGTTTAGACTATAGCTCATATGAGCCATAATCCCTAAACCCTAAACCGTAATCGCCTACATAATCCGTGGAGGAGTTTAGACTCTAGCTGGCTCATATTGAAAGACCTCTTGAATAACCTGACTAAACCATGATACCACGATTCTCAAGGTACCTAACCCTAGGGCTCCCAGTTACAGGTTTAATTTTTAGGAGGTTAGTGGGCTATGTAACTATGGGGTATGTAAAGCCCAGACCCCATTTTTGGGCTGGGGTAAGGTCCAGTTGTAGCGTCAAGCATGCCGCAAGAACATTCAAGGTCATAGTCTACCCTGGCTAGCCCTGCCTCCGACCTTACTTTACAGCTTTTTTTTCAGGAATTCAGGAGGAGCAGTGAAGCTAAGATTACTGATGCCTAATTAGGAATATTGCAACATCTATTTTCAACTGTACGCAAACTCTTCAAAAAAGCGGGATTCGAAGGTTGCCGCCCTTCCAAAGGAAGAGAAAGGTCCGGCTTATCCGGCCCTATTCGTTAAACAGCAAATCATGACACTAAACCGTGTGAGCGTGACCTACCCAGGAAGCCGGATAATTGCCCCCTGAAACTGTATTGGGAATCCCCCAGACTATGTACGCAAGGAATGTTATTTGATTTGCGGCTGCAAGCATGGCCAGTCGGTCCGAGAAGCATCTGCTCCACCGCCACGAATGAAAACTCGCGACTTATCAACTCCGCTACCTGATTCGAGCTACCGGGAAACTACCAGATGTTGGGGTTCAGAAATCCTAGGTCTAGTGCTTTGTGAGAGTGTGGAGTGGCTTCTTCAAACCATCCGCGGAAAGAAATCCTACGGTGCAGGCAGTTGTACCACCTCATGTATCGACCTTAGACCCTAGGAGTTACACAACTTCGGGCACCTTAGATGGTGCAAGATTTTCTCCATGCATGGTACCCACTCGGAACTTCCAGCCCTCTGCAGACCCGATTAGCAACTACAACGCCTGGCAAGCGTTTCGAATTCTGTCTGTAAGCGACGGCTAAGCTACAGCGCTATAAGCCCAACAGGCTCGCTAACTCCTGCTAAAAAAACTGAACCACAAACCCTAAACCATACGTAAAACCATACAACTCTATGTAGAGGTAGAAGGCCACGTCCGCCGAGCTGGATGCTTGAAACGCAAAGTACGCGAAAAGTGTCCAGGCACGCCCTGGACTTCGCTATGACCCTGAACTGGTCCCTACGAAGGTACTATGAAACAGCTGCCCCCAAACTCTGAGGTGTTCCCATCCAAACAGGAATCATGGGAGCCTCTGGGTGTAGCTGCATCTTCCTTATTAGTATGGTGAATGCAAAGGATTAGGTGAACTTTAGACCTGCAAGACTTCAGTTCTAAGGCTTTATGTAAGAGACTTTGATAGACTATGGGTTCTGAAAAAGAAGGCCTGTTCGGTCTCACTATGTATCCAGCAATGTCCTGGAACACGGCTTTAACAACTCGTACCTACACCCAAACCCTAAACCTGTCGTTGTGTAAAAGATGTGAGGAAATAAGCTTGGCAATTCTGCAGGCTTCCCTGCCTGAAGGCTTCGCTGGACTATATGATTTATGGTTTAGTTTAGGGCTTCGGGTTTAGGGTAGGATTTAAGGTTTGCATTTCCACTGCTCCCTAAGCCCTAGAGCCCTGAACCCTAAATCCTGAAATCCACACCCCGCCCTAAACCATACCCTCTTCTCCCTACGCTACCCTAAGCCATCTATAACTTACGGTTTAGGGGGTTTAGGGTTTAGGGAGTCCAATCTCTTAGAGTCCCCCTTAATAACCCTAAACCCTAAACCCTATGTTACATACACCCCCCCATTTAAGGAGTTTACCCTAAACCATGTCATCCTGCAGCTAAAGCTCTTCGCCCGCGTACTTCTTGTACTTTTCAGGCTTGTGCTTCGTCCTTACGAGGTTTAGGATTTAGGGTTTAGGGTTGAGGGTTTAGGGGTTTAGGCATTATGGAGTTAGTGTTCACAGTTTAGGGCTTAGGCTTTAGAGTTAGGATGATTTGGGTTTTAGGGTTTAGGGTCCCGACAAAGCCTGGTATATCCCAATATGTCAATATGCCACACTACATACCCCTGTATGTCCCTAAACCCTAAACCCTGTTTCTGCCTTGGGACCTGGGGTTTGCGGGTTGCTCAAAGTTGGGAGGGCCCACCCCCTCTTGCGACTTCAGGCTTTAGGGCTTTGGGCTTAGGAGGGCTTAGGGTTTATGGTTCGGGTAAAGCGGGACTCTTGCAGTGAAACATGGCAAAACTTACTCAAGGCGGTCGGCCGGTGATTTCTCACAAGGGAAGCCCTTGATATATGAGGACTACAGCGGAGATTCTGAGGTCCTTGCTCCCGGGGAGCCCCAAATAGAGAAAATCTATGACCATAGCCACCGCGCGGGATACTAGACATTAGATACTGGTTCCTATACACACAGACGACTTTGGGTTCTCATCGGGTTGAGGTGCGAAAATGTATGAGGTTCATAAGGCTTAGCGTGAGCCAGCAAGGTGTAGGGTTTGGTGTCTTGAGGTATGGGTTTAGGATATTGGGTGAGTCTTTTTTTGTGCGTTTGAACCAAGCAAAGTTTAAGTTATATCTTCTCGTCGAATACTGCAAAGGGGAATGAAACTCTCACTTCATCTGGGATTGCAATATCCTCGTGTATAGTACTACTCACAAGGGTTTTTCGGCTTAGGATCAGCCACCACGTATTAGTAGTGACCACAACAGATTCTGCTAGGTGACTACGGCCAAGCAATATTCTTTATTCGAACTAGGGCTCTTGATGTGCCTGGTGCTCCCGTGCTCTTATCTCTTCGTAATAACTATACCACTATGACAGAGTGGAGGTGCTTAACGAAAGTGTGGCGCTGATTCCATTGAGTATCAGGCCAACATTCTACTCAGCATCGCGTCCTGCGCTGGCACTGTTGCTGATAGACTAGGTGGACCCCACACCCTGTAATAGTGACTATAAGGACAATAATTACTGTAAGGATTATATTAGGGTCCTATTATATTCCTATTACCCCACTATTATTACAGGGTGGGGGGCTCCTCCTAACTAAAGGCTTTTCAAATCAACATGCTGCTAGGGACCCCAGGGATAGGGGGTCTTAAGACCATGAAGTATGAGGCCTGCTGGAAAAGAGGTTGTGTAGGGATTAATTATCTGAGGAGACTCCCTTGCTACACAAATAGCACCTCATCGTGAAGATGGATTTCTTGTAGAATGCCAGATCCCCATGCGGAGCGCATGTACTTCAACACGTGGAACTTCCATGTTGCACTCTAACCAACCTTTTTGATCACTACCCGCTGCAGATGACCCCAAAAACGCTCTGGGATGGATCGCGTACTAGTGGCTACTTCTGGGATCAGCCTAGACTGCTTGGCTAGGAAGGGCGAAAAGTTCGAAGATATTTCCGTGCCTGATTTCCCACAACCCTAAGCCCTGGCCCCCTGGCTAAGCCGAAAGCCCTGAAGTCCCAATCCAAAGCAGATAGTATCTAGTAGTACTTAGTACAATATAATATAGTATAGTACAGTATAGTAACATGTACTATGTAAACATTAGGCACATTGTATGCATCATGTATAGGCTTGGAACCCCTTTGCCAAACCAGAAACTACAGGCGCTTGCCATCCGGGTGGCGTGCGCTTGTGATCCTCACAGTGATGGCCTGGGGGGCTTAAGGGATTAGGGTTTTTAGGGTTTAGGGTTTTTAGGATTTAGGGTTTAGGGTTTAGGGAGACGGAATCTTCTCCAAGGAGGATTCCCTAGCATACACTTACATATGGGTGCGTGCGAGTCTGCCTGTTACACATAAATAGAAACATCTGTATGTATATACATATAAGTATGTATGCATGTATGTATGTACGTACAGGATGGAAGATGCATGCACCCATTGAGTTCTGTGGCTTAAGCTTCCAGACTTAGGCGGCTACCCTGCAGTAGGGAACTTAGGAATGGATAGACCCTAACCTCTAAACCCTAAACCGCAGCTGCAGCAGGATGCAGAGTCTGTGCGGATGTGTCCCAATGTGAGGCACCAGGCGTACGCTTCACCCTAAGCCCAGGTTTAGGGTTTAGGGATTAGGGATAATGGAAAATAGAATGGAAACTATTATAATATTGGGGGAAATATAGGGACTCAATTGGGATAATGGAAAATGAAATGCACACTCCAACCCTAAGCCCAGCTAGGATGGTCTCGGGCTTTTTTCTCGCTCGCGGAACAGAACTGGAATTGTGCTGCCTAGATGCGAGCGCGGATATAACCATGCTGAGGTATGGCCATTATAGGAACACGCTTCAAATAACCATTTCCCAAATGTCAGAAACTCGATGCTATTGGCTTCATTCTTGACCACTGCATTGAAGACTGTATGGAGGCTTAAGTCTGCAGAGCCAGTACGCAGACCTCTACAGCCAGAACTTCCTCGCGGAACTCCTGCGAACTCCAAGCCCTGAAGCCTACAGAGCCCAAAGGCCTGAACTGAACCTGTGTAGGTTTGGAAGGCATCCGGTAGGTCCCTCGCCTTACAGTAACAGTTGAGTAAGCAGTGAAAGCTAGGTAAGATCGCTGTAAGGCTTTAACGGCACTTACGTTTAGGGTGACTGACAAAAGGCATCCCTGAAAAGCTTCGAAGCTCGACGTGCTTTCCAAACTATTGAATCACTTTGATGGACCCTTGGGTTACTAAAGGGTTAGGAAATCTGTTCATAAAGAGTTACAACAGGCTGTCATGGGCTTACTAAATATACGAAGGGTTTCGCAGTACATCATCTCATAGGTATACAAGAATGAAAAAGAATGCTGGTACGTATTGAGGCTACGGTAGCCCAACTTAAACCCGTAACATTGTTAAACCCTAAACCCTCAACCTGGGTTGGCCCCTAAAACCCTTTGAACAAGATTAGTATATAGGGTCCCTTATTAACGCCATTAGGGAAAATATTAAATATCCCAGGGGTCTACCCAGAGAACCTGTAAGTAAGTCCCATTACCATATATAACCCTTATATAGTCACTATATAACCCCTATATCCCTATATAAAGTCCCCATAATAATCCCCATAAGCTACAAGGGTCCATATTAGGGTCCCCTGGGCCTACCCAGCAACCCAGCCCATAATCAGGAGACTCGGTCTGAGCTCGATCCTGGCAGAGGGCGAGTGGCACGTCTCCAAGACGCAGAGGAAGCGCTGTCCGCCTTGGTTCCAAGTACTGGGTTGCTGGTTAAGCGCTTAAATAAGAAAACACATCTTCTTTTTACTATATGGCAACTTACTTTAATACACTTACTTTTAGTTCCTGAAGGCTTTCTTCCCAACCTCTGTGGGGAGTTGAGCAGTTTTTCCAAAGCGGGCATAATCACGAAACAAGGCCAAGAGCGTGGGGTCCAAGGCCAACCCCTCTTTGCCTATGTGCAGAATTTGGAATTTCTCAGAATGCGGCCTATAAAGCAAAAGATCCGTACCATATGAGCTATAGTCTAAACGCCTAGCATCCCCATAAATAGCCAGCAGTAGTCCCCTATATAACCCTATTTAAGGAGTTTAGACTGACGCCACTACGAATATCCCAACAAAATCATTTGTCTGGTCCTCTCAAGAAGAGCCTGAAGTAGGCTCACACCATGTGAAGAGCCGGTATACGATGAGTTAACATGGGGAAGGTGGGGGACAAACTGCAGAGAGAGCATGTCTAGAAAGGATCCTGCCCTCACATTATATAGGGGTTATATTGTGGTAATATTGGGATAATGGAAAAGAAAATGGAAACTATTATATCATAATATGAGGTTTATCTACGAAAAGCCGATGAGCTGGTGGAACAAAAGAATTCAGCCTCACGCCTGTGCCTTTCCCGCGCGCCTATGTGTGACCAGAGATCTTGAAAAAAAGGCTGCAGCTGAGGGTCCCCGTGAAAAGCAGGTCTGCAAACAGAATGACAACAGTCTGTGGTTATGTTTTGGGGTGGTATAGCGTGGACCCTTGTTTGAGGCAGGGAAATCCTTGAACTTCAACACGCCTATGTCTCCATGTGCCTGACCCGAACTGAGGATTGAAAAGCCGAACAACTTTTAACAAGAACGGTATAATGACGGTGTTATGGCTACGCGATACGCATAGAAGGGCAAATGAAAACAAAAGTTGGTTTGCTCCCCACTGCCTTCCTGCAAGTAGATGCCTGCGGCCCTCAAGGCAAAAAACAAGCCAACAAGACCTTGGTACCTTTGAAGAACATCTGAACTACAGTCTAAACTCCTAGTACCCGCGTTAATAACACCCATAATGCTCCCCTATATAACCCCCTCTAAGGAATTTAGACCCTCAACCCCCTAGACCCTGAACCCTATATAAATCCCTTTAAGGAGTTTAGACCCTGAATCCTAAACTCCACACAACCCCCGTTTAAGGAGACCCTAAACCCTAAACCCTATATACCCCTTTAAGGCGTTTAGACCCTGAATCCTAAACTCCACACAACCCCCCTTTAAGGAGACCCTAAACCCTAAACCCTAAATACCCCTTTAAGGAGTTTAGACTATATCCTATAACCCATTATAGTAGTTTCCATTTTCTTTTCCGTTATCCCTCAATAACCTATATAACCAATATATAACCCTATAACCCTATAAAATCCTATATATTGCTCATCTCGAATTCTGCCCGGAGTCGTGCAACAGAGTCTTGCCACATCCCCTGCCTGGCCAGGAGCCCTTCACAGCTTCAGCAAATTATTGGGTTTCGGGTTTAGGGGTTTAGGGCCTAGGGGTTTAGGGTTTAGGGGTTTAGGAGTTTAAGGGTTTGGGGGCTTAGGGTTTCGGCCAAGCAGTGTTCGCCAATTCCATGGAAAGAAGCAGCTACGTTTTGTCGCGCAGTACATCTGCTGGCAACCTTTTTGGAATCCGGGTAGCCATTGACGCCACAATTTATCGAATCATGTTTTTGAAGCTTACTTGAAGGTTCGGGACCGCCCTAATTGGACTGATGTAGATTACCCCAGTTATGCAAGTAGCGTTTCAAGCCCAGTTCTACGTAGTCACGAAGTTCCAGTAGCCTTGAGTAATTAAGATTTATTCTTGTTTCTAGCATGCCCTGTAGATCCAAATAGCCTAATTAAGTGAAATTTAGAGACTTTAGGGCCCAATGTAGGCACTATTTGTTTGCTTGGATCCCTGGGTCTGGTTTTGCACAACCTAGGAACATGCGCGAACACAGGCTCTGGGCATCGGCACGTCCGCACCGTTGTGAATGCCGGGCATATGCAAGTTCACAATTACTCAGCCAAGCAGTCTTCTTCCTGCGGGGTAGTACGGAACAACAGAATAATTATGCTATATAGGAATATATATAGCGATATTCCCTTTTTACGGAACAACAGAATATTTATGCTACATAGGGTTATATATAGGGACATTCCCAATGAAGAACTAGTTAGTACATCTCACCCGCGGAGAGAACGTCAACTCAAACCTCTTGGTCCCCTATGGAGGGAACATCTCACACAAGAATGCTCAAGGAAAGGCATGCTGAAACCATTCGCCCTCTATGGAGGGACGTTCTTAGAAAAGAAGGTTTGAAGGGCGGAACTCAAACCAAGGGCACCCACACATGGCGGAAAGCCCTTCACGACCCAACCTTCAGTACCTGCAGGTCTTCTATATTGTCCCCTGAGGGTTGCAGCGTCCAATTCCTTTTGCAGAGCTTGTCTCCTCCTTGTTTTTCAGGGTTTGTGACGTCAGTGTGGGAGTCGAACTGGGCTCTACGAACGGGCGCTGAAAGCTAAGCACTTAGCTTACTACCACGGACCATGGTGCGCGATTCCACTTTTCATAGCTAACCATGTTTTGTTCCGGATGGAGAATCAAAAGCTACTCGCTCAGGGTCCGCTATAGACTGGCGTTGGCATCTACTGATCATCTACTTAAAGTCTATCCCTAACTCTTGGGGCTTTGAGACATCTACTGAAAGCCCATTTCCTACACCTCAATTCGTTGGCTTCCAGACATCCCTTAAATTCTATAGTCCCCCTTAAGTAGATAGAATCTGGTTTTGGGTATATTATAATGAGCTTCCCATGTTCCCGATATTCTATCTACTTAAGGGGGACTATAAACCTTGAACCCCTGATCTGCTAGCCAAGGAACAGAACGCCCACCACCTTCCCGGGCAGCGAGCATGTGCGCTCATCGCCAATCCTTTGGTTCAACCACTAAAGACACTACACCCCCTAAGTCCTAAACCCTAAACCCTAAATCGTAAATCCTAAACCCCTAAAACCCTAAACCCTAAACCCTAGGCACCAACAAGTAATGGCACAGGGGCCTCCTTACGCGCCTAGCCTTTCTTGAGGTTTTTGTCCTCATGTGGGAAAGGGTTTAGGGTGTAGGGTTTAGGGTTTAGGGTAGGACTTTGGGATGCAAGTTTGGGGGCTTGCGTTCTAGAAGCAGACCCTGGGCCCGGCGCTTAGCAGAGGATGAGAGAGTGGATCCTCATAGTAGTCCAGATATTCCCAGGTGAGAGACGAGGAGAGGACAGTGATGACCTGGAGGGTGGTGTTCGACGCGGTTGCGATTATGATTTGAGACTACCACAAACTGGTTGGTCACTTCCCCAAAGGGTCCATGTAGTTATATGGTATATACTTGGGCTTTAAAGTAAGTATATGGGAACCCCTTTGGGCCCTAAGTATATACCATCTACCTACATGGACCCTTTGGGTTCCAAAACAGCACCCAGCTCCTGGAGCTAGAGCACATACGTGAGCATACACTTTCGCAGGAATGGCAATGAAGCTGTGCCCCAAACCCCCCGAACGTTCCACTCTCGCTGCGTAAGCAAGCAAATTGGCCAGACTATTACCTCCTTCCCTGACACACACCGAGTGCGAGCCGCAGTCAGTCTGTTGCATAAGTGGGTGGGCGTGGGTGTGGAGGGTTCAAGGGTGAACCCGAAGCGACGATTCCTTTCAATGCTAGCAATTACCATGGGTTAGCAAGGAATGAAGGAATGGATACTTGTAGTGTTCCACATACACTCCCAAGCAGTTTCCATTCTCTTTCGCGTTCCCGAAGCCCTAAGTCCTAAACGCTAAGTAGTAGTCTCCATACTCGCTTCTATTCCTGAGAGGTAAGCCGTTCTTAAGTTGAGGGCTGAGGTCTCTCTATTCAAATTTCTACTCACGCCTTGGGAATGGGTGCATCGCATGGTTCATCCCTCTCACAGTAACTCCCCTTGAAGGTGTATTGTGAAGGGGCTAATTAGTGTAACCACCGAGTACCTTTGGCAGTAACTCTTCCCTCTGACTTAACCCGTTTCGTGCTACACCAGAAAACTACCTGAGAGCCTATCAACGGTTTTCCATGACCCTAGAAGGTAGACGGACCCCCCCTCCGCTAGCCGCAATCTAAAATTATATGGCCTGCAGCCTATGAACCTACTTGCCAAACAAGTGCTTCTATTCCAAAAGGAACCCAAAACACAAAAAATGAGTCATTTTCTAAACTGACAGCATCCCGCTTAACAACCCTTATGATGTTGCCCCATATATTCCCCTCTTTAACCCACCTTTAAGGAGTTTCGACTAGATCTCATATGATGGGCCTGACGAATTACTGTCAACAAAGGGTCTGAGAGATTTGCGTTGTCCATCGGTCTGCTGCAGGGACATAGCTGTTCGACTCCAAGTAATTCCACACCTAGGACAGATCCAGAGAGCCCGAAACACCTCACTTGAGGAATCTAGCCTAAGCGATACATTTATCCCGAACATGATTTGAGCAAAGGATTCTTTAATTCAGGATTATTAGGGTTCCTGGGGGATTAGGGCTGCAGGTTCCGCTCTTCTCAGCAGATTTTCTGGCACTTTCTGTCAGAAACCACAAAATCACAAATGACAATTTCAGGAAGTGTAGAGTTCAAGATTTAGGGTGGAGAATTGAGGATTTGCGGGGGATCTTGGACTGCCATTAAGGTTCAAGGGTTTAGGGTTCAGGGTTTACGGTTCTTCAATCAATAGATGTCGCCTGTCGCTCGGAACATATCCATTTGCAGGCTCAGGCTTTAAGACCTCTAATGAGCGAAAACCGGTCAAGCTCTTCGTTTGACGTACAGCCTTAATGCAAGGCGGGCATAGCTAGGTGATACATCTGGCCTAAAAAGCAGGATGATGGAAAGTCAAATGGAAAAGAAAACGGGAAAACTGAATGGAAACTCGGTTCTGGATATGAGGGTTTTATAAAGATTGCAATGTAGGGGGCGAGTAATTCCTTAAGGCTCTGGGGTTCATTCTACTATGCTCTTCGAAGGATTGCATACCCGTAATGCTTCAGCATGCTTCAGGCTTCTACATAGGTTAGGACTTAGAGGCATGAAGAGCAGAATCCTACACCCTGACCGGTTTAGGGTTAAGGTTTGAGGGCGTTTTTACACCTGAATACTAATCCTCGAATGCCGAAACACGGAGCCATATTCCCTCAACCCAACCCTAAACCCTAGACCTGAAACCCCAAACCCTAACCTTGGGAGACCTCGACCCAATGCTCCACACTCTGAACCCTGGGGTGACGAGAAAACAACTGCAGTTTAGGTTTTAGGGTTCAGGGTTACGTGCCTGTGTGCTCCCTGAGTAGTTATGTGAAAGTTTCTCAAACTGTGTCCTTCAATGGACCCTAGGGGTATATAGATGATGAACAGGAGATTTGCCGCGTTTCCCCACAAGTGTGAACACAGATTGCTTTGGTATGGGTTTCCAGAATTACCAACTATAGCCCTACTGTAGCCCATGAACAATACGCTTCCTGAAAAACATGAACTTGAAACGCTTTATAGACCCTGTAAACATTATAAGCCTTATAACCCCCAAAACAATGTAACCCATAAACTCAGACAACCTGCAAATCCTGTAAGCCTTATAACCCCTTAAAGCCCCAAGACAACCCTGTAAATCCTGTAAACTTTTTAACCTTATAAAGCCTATAACTCCCCCCTAGAAAAAACGAGAATACCACTAGGCACAGGTGAGGCACATGGACTGGAGGCGGACGCTTCAGCACTAAGGCCTGCTAGGATTTACAGGGTTTAATAGGGGTTCGCAAGGTTAATGAGGTTCATAGGGTGTATAGTTTAAGGCTTAAGGTTGTTAGGGCTTACGTGCGTTTTTTTTGCAGGGTTTAGGGTTGGACAAAGAATAGTCCCGCGTGTTACCAATGGGCCTGAAAGGAAACGTAAGCACCGTACCTTAAGCTTTCCAAAGCTTAACGTAACATGCAAAAAACGATCGCAAAATCCCTGATGCAGCTGTCTTCGTCTTGAAGCCTCTAGACTTTCGGGTTCAGGGGTTTCGGGTTTAAGGTTTCGGGGTTTAGGGTTTAGGGGCTTTCTTGGTTTGGGCTTTAGGGTTTAGGGTGTACAAGGCCCGGGCATTGGAAAAGGGTAGAACAGGATCCCCTTTAACCTAGGACCACAAAAAGTAGCCCCTTTTGAACATATCCTACTTTTCCTCGAACTTAGGAGAACGAAAAGGGGAAAACCTCTGTAGATTCTATTTCGTCAGATAGGGACTATTTATGTATACTATGCGTTCATATAGGGACTATACTGCTAAATTTAGATATAGGGATTATATACGGATATTTTGGGGTCGTATAGGGGTTATAGGGCTGGTAGACGTCTAGCAGACTTTGCCCTCGTTTTGTTGTTGCGTCAAAAGCTGAACCCTACAGTACCCAAGTCCCACAACTTCGAACCCTAAACTCCTGAATTCCACACCTACATTCCAAAAATCCTGAAGCTCGAAAGCTGAACTTCCCTAAGCCCTGACTCCTAAATCTTGAGCCCTAAATCTTAATCCTAAAACGCGGTTTAGGGTTCAGGCAGGGTCTTCCACCTGCGGCTGCCGCGACTGCACTCGCAAAGCAGCGCAGCTTGCCACAGTGCTGCTCCTGTTTCGAGGACAGATTCAGCCCAACTGGTTTAAGTTTCAGGGTGTAGGGTTTAGGGGCTTAGGGTTTGGGGTTAAGGTTTCCAAGGCTTGCTTTCCATCCTACTCTTGCAGTTATTTATGGGGTTTAGGGTCCCATTTCAGGACCTGGAAAATTGAATTCCTCAGTTTTATACCTAAACCCTAAACCCCAAGCCCTAAACCCTCAACCCTACATCGGGGAGCACCTGGAGGCCCTTGGGGCAGATCTTCTTTGCAGCTTTTCCCGGGTTGCATATGGAAATAATTAAGCCCGGATTGTGGTGTTTAGGGTTTAGTAGGGTTTAGGGTTTAGGGGCTTGTAGGGTCTTACGTTCCGCTGTTAAAACCAGATCCCAATCACGAGGTGGTGAAGAGTGTGCACAAAGCCGGTTCCAATTTCAAAGCGTACGGTCAGCAGCCTATATAACCCCTAAATCATCCTATAGTATCCGTATATACTCCCTATATGAAAAGGAATAGTTCCATTGTCTTTTCTATTGTCCCTATATAACTCCATAGTATCCCTCTATACTCCGTATCTTGTAATGTACTCGTTTGCATGTCTTTCCATTATGGCTTTTTAATCCCTCGAACTTGGGCGATGAAGTACTGCAAGTAACACTCAAAGCCCTTTTGTACCGTCAGAGGACATGGAACGTAATTGGAAAGCACGCATTCTGTTGACTTTCAGTGGTGCGAGCGCAAGCTCAAAAGACTGTACGGGCATGTTGTGGTAGAAGAAAGCCCAACAGCTGGTCAAGCATTCATGTTTTCGAATGACTGCTCCACAAATCTTTTGTCATAAAATACTGTGACCCGTCCACATTAGTGTGCCAAAGGGTCTGATTATTACCTCCTGCAGCCTCGAACCACAACCAGCCTATTACTCCAGATATCTGTTACGCTCGGGAACGGAAATGTCTCTCACCGTTCTCTAGCCCCCGTCTAGAAACTTCCGAGAACTTCTCAAAAGGATACCCAAAGGGTCCAGCTCCAGGTATCTTTGCAGAAATACTTGGAACCCAAAGCGGGTCCCTTTTTGGGTGCTTTAGGGCCCAAGCATATGCTACCCTAAGTCCTAAAGCCAATGCCCCAGCTCCTAGACCTCACCCCCACAACCCTAATCACACAACCCGAAACATGTACAGTCCCCCTTAAGTAGATAGAATATGGGGTTATATTGGGATAATGGAAACGAATATGGAAACTACTATATCATAGTAGGGTATATATTGGGGTTATAGTCCCCCTTAAGTAGATAGAATATGGGGTAGATGGGGATCTGATGATAATATGCCCAAAGCAATATCCTATCTACTTAAGGAGGACTATATGTACCTGGATCCTCTGGGATAAGAATGCTTTTTGCCGGAGCTTGCAGAAGCTCGCTCTGACTGGCTACGCGTCTTGAAGCCACCAGCGGTAGATAGGGATCTTAGAGGCTTTTGTACAGGGGCTATATAGGGTTTAGGGTTTAGGAAGGTTTCTACGGGGGCTATATAGAAGATTGAGTAGGCAATCTATTGGATTGTATGTTTTTCAAGACAAAATGAAGTGGACCACGATGTGGTGGTACCCTAGCCTCGAGAAGCATAATCTCTGGATTCTAGGGGTTTACGGGTTCAGGGTTCAGGCTCTTGGGCTCAGGGTTCAGGGCTTAGGATTCAAGGTTTAGGGGTTTAGGTTTTAGGTTTAGTATTCCCTGCCCCCTTACCCAAAGGGTCCATGCAGCTTTATTAACATATACCTGGGCCATGAAGTAGTTGAATCGGAAACCCTTTGGTCCCTAAGTGTATACTATACCTGCACGGACCCTTCGGGTAAGAATACACCTGCTCTCCAAGCAGATACTGGTCTCTTATCATACGATGGCACTTCACCGAGCATATTGTCTTTTGGCAGGCGTGCGAGGTTCCAGTATTGGGGGATGTGAAATAATAATGGATTCCTAGTAACATCCTAATAAAACCCATGGGTTTTAAAGGTTTAGGGTTCAGGATGGGCTGAATTCTCTGCCCGCCTGGAAGGGTTTTGCAACGCGGAAAAAGCGTTGACGTGTCCTACAGTCTACACTCAGGAGGATGCCTCAAGACGACTCATGGTAGCTTGTCAAGATTATGGTCCCTTCTTAGGCACCCTGAATATTAGGGCCCGTATTTTAATGGGAACCACAAAAGGATCATAATTGTAACAAGCTACCGCATGAATTCCTGCACACTTCTTTCAGCATGCACGACTCGGGTGGGTGCGGCTTGGTATTTGAGAGCAAGGTACTGCTCGAGTAGTGGGATTTGGGGTATCTGAAAAGGGGGAGCCTCTAAGGGCTCGAAGGACACAAGGTCAGTGACCTCTGAGAATCCCTTCCATACTATTATGCAACTACCGCACTCCCTCATATTAAACATTCCCCATTGGGGCCATATTGAAAAATAGGGGTCGGGGGGGAGTTGAATGTTGTGAAGGGATTATTGTAAGATCCCCCATCAAGGACCAAACACCTCCGGTAAACTCTAAACTGTCAATTCTTGGGACTCTCCAATCTGGCATTCGGATAGGACCTAGGGAGTTTTTCATGTAGACATACTACTCAACACTGGTTTATCTAAACTGGTAATGAAAAATGCCATAAGATATTTCTTGGCCAAAACTTGTGCTTCCGCCACCCGAGGTGCTAGAACCCAGTGCTTACCCTGAAGATCCTCGTATACTATACTCATATACTTCCTCGAAACATTTCCTACAACTGCTGCTGCCAAATCCTGATTACTGGGATTGCTCAATTCTTGTGTGGTTGCACTCTTAGGGTTCCCAGACCCCTGGGAGGATCTAGAAAGTCGAACCCCCATGATGGTACCCTATACTACTATTGGGTAATTTCTAGGAAGCCTTCAGGGGGATCTACACGTGGGAGCCAGTTCCCTCGGTGGATGGAGGAAATCTTGCACCTTTCTACATGAGCGATAGTCTAAACTGCTGGTATCTCCCGTCATAACCCCTATAGTAATACCCTTCAGAACCCCCTATATAACCCCTTCAAGAAGTTTAGACTAGAGCTCATATAATTTCAACCATCACCCAATAATGGTACCAACACTATTTGGGGGGCACGGGGTGGTGCAAGATTTCCTCCATCCACCGCTGCAGTACGCGTTGAGCAATACGGGTCCACGGGTTCCAAGTGTTGCGTCTAGATCTTCAGAAGCTTTGGATGTAGCGTCTAAAAAAATATTGCCCAGAGCCCCTAAACGATCCAAAACATGGAACCTCCCAATAATCCCCTAGTTTCCCCAATGTAATAATGGGTTCCTAAACCCTAGAAATCCCTATATAACCCTAAATAAAGGCTATATAACCCCTGAAACTCCCTTTAAAGGTCAACTAATTTTTGGGGGTTCCATTCTTTGGATGCTTTCGGAGCCTAAACCCCAAACCCCTAAACCCCCCATGGGGGTTCCATTTTGTGGATCCATTCAAAGCTTCTGGGTGGGCTGTATCAGGCCTCTCGCCGCTTCCGGCCGCCACCCGAGGTGGTGAAACTCCGCGAGTATTAACAATAGCAATAGTAGTAATAATATTAACAACAGTAATAATAACAGAAAATAATAAGCATAGTAAGTATAATATTACCCGTAAGTAAAGTATTCTATTCACACTCTTCTCTCGTCTCACAAAAGCCCCGCCCTCTTCAACAGAACGCTGAAAGCCATGCACGACCTCTGCAACTTTGGGGATTAAGTACTTTGCAGTACATCATGAAACATCGAATATCACAAGGCATACCAGAGCAGCGCCCCTGGGAGTATTTATGGCTTGGGATTTGCTGTTGGCTGCTGGACATGGATTTGCCAGGTCCTCTGGCATTTGGCGTCTGGAGATTTAGGGGTTACTTTAGCTTGCAGCTGCCTGATGGAACCAATTTGAAAACTCCTGTAAGTTTTTTGGGTTAATGTGAGCATGCTTCATAGAGGAAAGTGCGGTGATTCTAAAACCTCCCAGTGCAATCTGAGATAAATCCCTGGCCCGAAGTCCCTCGCACGCAGTGCAACAGCTTCCGGAAACTGTAAACCTAGCCCCTTCCACTTTGCGTTTAGGCGTACTTAGGAATGATCAATATAGTAGCGTAGACCAAAAGCCCACGTTGAAACCATGAGAGAAGGCTTTCGAAGGGTTAGCTTCTATTCCACCTAGGCTTAGTAGAGGATAACGGAATATAGTATACAGTGATGATGTTCCCTAATTCCCTTCCCGACTAACCACCAGCAGGAAGATGAATGCCACCATCAATGGCTGGAAACCCGGTGGTGCTCTGCCACGTCAGCCCTGGACAAATTCATCCCAAGGGCCGGCTGTTACTCTTGTCAATAATACTAGTTGCTACAATTACTATTGTTATGCCTACGTCTGTTACTGTCATCACGTTTACAGTCACGTATTCTTACCATTAAGTATGGTACAGTAGCCGGTGTCTTTGCCAGCTCACTGCAATGGGGCTCTCTTCGCCCGCTCTGTCATGTTTGGGCTTGGGGGGTATCTTGCCAAGCTCATCCCTCTTAGGGATCCTCCTAGTATCATGTAGGTATACCCAGGCATATCCCTTAGTTCCAGTCTATGTATCGGGTTCTCTGGGTACTCGTACACCCTATAAACCCTATAAACCCTAAACCTTCTAAACCCTATAAACCCTTAGGCCTGCGGATACCCCCTCCAAGTTCTTACCATGGCTGGCTTCAGTTTTTCTTCAGGAAGCCAAAGAACTGCTCCAGAAAGCGATCCTGGGCGGGCAGCGCGCTTATGGTAGTTTCCATTTTATTTCCCATTGTCCCTATATAACACCCTAAACCCTAAACCCCCAAAAAACTTGGGGTCCGGGGTCATGTGGTTGATGGACAAAATAAACTTCCAGTTTCTCAAGTTTAGGGTTTAGGCCGAAACCACCTAGACGAAATGAACGTACAATCTATGTAGGAATCCCAACTTCAGATAGCCGTGTGTGAAGAGAGCAAAAAGACCTTGTTGGTGGTCCAGGGCTCTATTTGTGAAAAAAAACAGAGCCCAAACGAAGCAATTGACATACACCCCAGGCCCCAAACCCCAAAGCACAAGCCGGTAACACACATTGGGTCGAGCATCCTAACCCTAAACCCTAAACCACACATTGGGGCTAGCATCGATATTGATCTGGCCCTCTGGTGAGACTTCAGCAGATACCAGCCACTCGTCCACCTAGGGCCAGGGGTCTTTTTTGCTGCTTAAGGTTTTGGGTTTCCCTAGACCCCAGACCCTAAACCCCATAAATCCTAAACCGTGAACCGTTTGAAGCACTAAACCTCTGGTTTAAGGCTTAGGTTTGGGCGTAAAGTCCCATGTTCAAAGGGCTGCATAAAGTTATGGGCCTGTTAGGGGCTTTGATTATAGGTGCCTTGGTATATAGCAGATACCACAAGCTTACCCGAATGCTTGAAGCTAATGTAGGCCCCTGATTAAGAAACCCCCTGCCCTTAGTAGGGGTTATAATAGGGAGCCTAATACTGAGGCCCTTCAAAGGAGGGGGCTTATTAATCATGGGTCTACATTAACACATGAACAACATTCCTGAGCTAGACAGTTTCTGCAGAAGGGAGATCTTCTTTAAGGGAAGGGTTTGGGGCTTAGAAGTTTAAACCCTAAACCCTAACGACTGTTGAATTGAATGGCCCCCCTCCCCAGTTTAGGCTTCAATCTCTAACAGCAGGGTTTAGGGTTTAGGGTTTGGGACACCCCGGCCCCTGTAATACCAAATATCGGGAATGTAGTGGCATGATATGACCCTCAGTCTAAACTCTTAGTATCCCGCTAGATCACCCCTATAGTAGTCCCATTTGAAGTCCCCTATACAAACCCCCTTCAAGGAGTTTAGACTATAGCACATATGATAAACTGATTCTGCTAGCTCACGAACCCGAAGAGAGCCCTTGTTACTGATGCCTTGTTGAGGTAATTGTCCATGTGGTTGAGGGTTATAAGGGTTTAGTACACCATTTGAGTAGTGTTTTTTGGTGGTTATACTGTACCCCAAAAGGAGGATAGAATCTTACTCTATAATGGGTAGCATAGTATCCCCAAATAAACTACTGCTCATTTGGGGTCAGGTCATGTGAGAATCTGCCCAGGCTGCTTTAAGGGAAAAACAGGGACTGGCGCACACACTACACCACCCTAAACCTTAAACCCTGAACCCTCTGAACCCTGAAGCCTAACCCTGAAGCCTCAACCTACACCCTAAACCTTGAACCCCAGGGTTGGCCCCTGAAACCCTTTGAAAAATATTTGTATATGGGGTCCCCTACTAAAGCCGTTAGGGAAAACATTAAATATCCCAGGGGCCTACCCAGACTGTAAACGGAAAACTTTGGCATGTGCTCATTGATGTTTCAAGACGCAAGCAAAGCATCCCTAACAGCACATGTCGGCGAAAACCATAGTCCCCCTTTAGTAGATAGAACATGGGGCTTTATAGGGGTCATATTGGGATAACGGAAAAGAAAATGGAACCTAACATATTATAATAGGGTATATTTTGGGGTTATAGGCCCCCTTAAGTAGACAGAATATGGGGTGTATGTACATATACATATATAAGAGATAATGACAAAGAAAATGGAAACTACTATTTAGGGTTTAGGGTTATAGTCCCCCTTAAGTAGACAGAATATGCGGTATGAGGATCTCATTATAGTATACTCAAAGCCATAAAGCCACATTCCATCTACTTAAGGGAGACTTTATATGGAATGCACAGAGCGGCATTTCGAAAGGGCGGTGGTCTTTACGGGGTCTCTGTAGGAGTTTAATGTTAGTCTTTGGAAGGGCATTGCCTAAACTCCTAATATCCTTCTTCAGAGCCCGGATGTATACTCCCCCTATGCAACCCCTACATAATCCCCTTTAAGGAGTTTAGACCCCAAAATCTAAACCTTCTACCCTAAACCCTGACCCCAAATCCCTAAAGTATAGCCCCATTGGATTTTCCAAATTCTAAACCCCTGAACCCTCTATATACCTACATAGCCCCATTGGGGTTTCCTGTGCCTCTTCGGAGGTGAGAACATCCCCCATGCGAGTAAGAACGTGCTTGAGCTCCTGAGAGGATGCGCAGACGTTTTGGCATTTAGGGGTTTTCTGGGGGAACCCTCAAAGCGGTTCTATAGGGGTTATATAGGGGTTCTATAAGGATATACAGGGTTTAGGGGTTTCTGGGGGAACCCTCAAAGGGGTTTAGGGTTTAGGGGTTTCCAACAATTACGGGTACCGTTGCATCCCTATAATAAGGATTATAGGATTTGGGGTCTATATTGGGGTCCCCCTGTCTTGGGGAACTACGATTTGGGAGTTCAGGGTTTTTGGGGCTCAGATGTGGCGTTTGAAGGTCTGTCCAGGGTTCTGTGCTGCTTTCCAAGTGAGATGAAAGCTACGTTTTGATTTTGATGCCTTCTCCAACTCGGAATCCCTTGAACATCTGCAAGGAGGTCCAATTTTCCAGAAGGATACCCTAAATCCTAACCCTAAACCCCAAACCCCTATACACTAACCCTATACCCTTAACCCCTATACCCTTAACCCCTATACCCTAAGCCCTGTACCTATTACCCGTGCTACCGCGCTACCATCCCAGGATGCCAACCTGATTTGGTAGAATAGGTGAGATTAAGGTTTAGGGCTTAGAAACTACTGACAACTTGTGCTTAAAGTTTAAGGTGTGATCTGCTTCCACCCTCCCCGCCGCTGTGGACGGCTGCGGGCGTGTACTGCATCCACTGCTCACCGCTGGGTTGCTGATAAGGAGCTTAAGCTAAGCGAGTGACCAGTAGGGGGAAACCACCTTATCCAGTATGTGTCCATACTGCTGACGGATGAAACCCTGCACCACCTTGAGTCTCTAAAGTCCTAAGAATTACAGAAATTAAGGGCTTTCAAGTGGCAGAACCGTGAACCCTCTAAACCTCTGAACCCTTGATAGCCTAGTTGACCAGGATGGGCTATCAGACCTATACACCCTTTCGGTGAATCCAAATCGGGACCTATAACTACCAATTGGGGTGGGGTTGTTGCAATTTGCCCAAACCCTTTTGAACCCAAAACCCAAAGCCCCCAAACCTTAAGCTTAAACCCTAAACCCCAAGCCCTAAACTCCAAACCGGAAACCGTTAACCCTAAACCTTTGAACCATAAACCCTTAAACCATATCCCTGAAGATGCAGCAGCTCCTTCACGCTCACATGGCCATCTCCTTGCCTATCGAAGACTTTGAGCGCATCCTTATTTGCTTGGAGGCCCCAGGCGGGGAGGGGTTTAGGATTTAAGTTAGGTACTGCCCCCACCCCGGTAACAGTCCATATTAAGGGCTATATATAACTATAAAAATAAATATTATCCAACTGTTACTGAGTGGGGGCAGTACCCAAGGTTTAAGGTTTACGGCTTAGGGTTTAGGGGGCCTTATCTCTCTAGTGCTCAGCAGGCAATGGGGGAATGGATCCCTATAGCAGTCCTTATATAATCCCCAATAGTAATCCCCATAATCCATTCCCCCATTCCCTCCTAAGCACCAGGTAGGGTAGTTACCAGGCAGTTATTTGCTTGGAGGCCCCGGAGGGAGGGAAGGTTGGGTCATTGCAGGGCTTGGGTTTTATAACTTCATACATGTTTTTTTGCTGGGCAATGCTTTTGGTGGTTGAACCGAATGAGACGATGTTCTGCTTCTAACACCCTGTACACAAAGGAAGATCTAATGTTACGCCCTACTGGAGCAGCAGGATCTCTAAAATACCATTCAACTGTAGTGATTAAAAGCCTTACATAAGGGCCCTGCGCTTCGGGAACGACTGCAACTACACGCAGGTGTTCTCTTAGGAATACACGGGATCATCAGAGTATTGGGGTCCCCCCTTAGGATCATGTCTTCCTCAGTTTCAGAAAGTCCCTGGGGCTACAGTGGCCCTCCATCCGGGGACAGGCAAATGTCTTGCCTTACCAGCGGGCCCAGATTCTAAGGTCGTGTTGCAAGTCAGCAACTTCTGAAAGGAATTTACATACGGCATGTATATCCATTCATCAGTCAATCTACTGATGTGATGTCTACACATGTGTCCTCCTTAAGTAAATAGAATCTGGCTTTGGGCATTTTATGATAAGATCCAAAAAAAACAAAATTCTACCTACTTAAGGGGGACTATATGTCCTCATAAGGAGGGAAAAGCAAGGGCTGCATTGCATGCCTAAACCCTAACCCCGTTTGGGCACACATCAAACTTCATATCTGGTTCCTCATTGGGGGTACCACGAACTTACTGGGGATTACTAGGGGATAAGGGAATATAATCC
>CAJNIZ010041447.1:49010-63449 GCA_905231905.1 Symbiodinium pilosum
TCAAGCAGCAGCACCTGCGCGGAAAGGCCCCTAGAGCTTAAACCCTAAGCCCTAAACCCTAAACGCTAAAACCTAAACCTAAACCCCAAATCCTAAACCCTAAACCTAGACCCTAAACCCTTAGCCCTAAACCCTCGAGACAGCTGAAGTACTTGCAAGAGCTATATTATTACAAGCTCTGGCGCAAGCAGCGGAAGCATGCAAGAACGGGTAGCCCCGTTTTCGTCGGAGTTTCCGTAGGAATACTAAAGCAAAAGCCCACCAATGTATCATAGTATACTACAATGGGAATCTTTAATGTTACATACAGAGGCCCCGGGCTGACATATCGGTCTGACATTTCATGTGTGGGGGCAGGGGAGAGGCTTGTCCAAAAATGTTGCCCTTCTCTCAGTGCTGTACATAAAAAAAACCATGCCTGATGAGGAACCCCCCACCCTGAAACAGTGGTATAATAGGAATAAAAGAGGACCCCAATACAATCCTTACTATTCCTTGTAGTCACTATTGCTGGGTGGGGGGTCCTCCTAAACCATGCCATACTAGGGTCCAAAACAGGCACCACCATTTTCAGAACCTCCCGAGCGTCAATATAAACACCGTTAACCCCACCCAAAAAAATGTGCCCCCTACTTTCTGGCATCCCTAAACCCTATATAACCCCATATCGCCTTTTGTATCTATACTTACATATATACATGCCCTATAACCACTTCAAAGACGACCTACCATAGGTGTTTTCGCTGCTAGGCAGCACTCAGCTCTTCAAAGGGATCTCTGCCGACCATCTTGCTCATAAGATTGAGGAACTCCTCTTTTTGGAGATGTGGGCTAGGGTTTAGGGCTTCGGGTTTAGGGTTTGTTTGGATAGCTGGAGAGCTTCAGGGCTGAGTGTAGAACCCTGAATAATTTCAAGTTTCTTGGCTTGCTATCCCTATATAGTCCTAGTATAATATACCCCGAGGCCCTGTAGCAAATAAAGCACTCCTACATTTGGCGATAGAATGGACAGGAGGCATGCTCCAGGTTGGTTTGTTTGCGCAACCAGCTACTACTTTTGGGATCCTAGTTGCTGAGTTCCAGAGGCCCCCACGAATCTTAAGTTTTCAAATATGATATGGATATACCAGCCAGAACAAGGTCAGAGCATATAGCTACCCCGCTACTACGGCGCTTGAGGTTCGGTCTCATATGCAGGTTTCCTACTTTTCTTCCCCGGGTTGTATGGGGATCAGAGAGATCCTGCGGACTACATGAAGCCCCCAAGATTCAGTTTTTGGATGAAACCACCCAGACACCTAAACTTAGGGAATAAGGGTGGAATACAGTACATAGGGGTCATAGAGGGATTACATGAGCGGCGCAATAAGCCTTTCAATACGAAAGCCCCATTGAATTACATGCGCCCTATAACCTTTTAGGGTCCATGTCGTCCCCAATGTTGAAGGGATGCCAGCATGTCCGAGGCGAGGTCACGTAAGGAGCTGTTTCACGAGGAGCTGCTACATTTAAACCGCCATTGTCCGTACACTCCATTATACTATACCATTATGAATTTGTATGTGTATATATATATATATACATACAGAGATTCATTCATACTTATCTATATATACACATGCATTGACAAGATTTTCCTTAGTGATATGTGGTTTACATATCATGGGAGGGGGTTTCCTAACCCTAGACCCTAAAGGCAACCATGGAATACGAGCTGAAAATGGCATGATGACTGAGCCCTAGGTTCCTACTTAAGTCAGGGTTTATAGGGTATAGGGTTAAGGGCATAGGGTTTAGGGTTTAGGGTTTAGGGTATAGGGTTAAGGGCATAGGGTGAAAGGCTCATGCACAAAGCACCACTTCAGGATCAAACTCGTCCCAGGCAAAGCCTCACCCTCCCTATTTCGACGACTTCTGCTATTCATATTGAAATTCCTTGTGCTTTTCCTCTCACAATTACTATGCCTAAGCTTCAAACCCTAAACCCTGTTTCTATTACGTAGTACACATATTACTGTTATGACCATGCAGTCTCTAACCGCGGAGGCCTTGATGCCAACCCTAATTCGATATGCCGGCAATGGGTAGCTGGTATAATATATTGTATATACATACGCCTGTATGGTGGTTTCCCAGAATTACGTGTGCCTTTTGTGGCGTCCCTATCATATCAGAGTTGTGGTATTTTGGGGTCTATTTAGGGTTTCCATATTTTGGGGAGGTATTCTATGCGCGTTTCTGTTTGTGTATTTATTGTATGTACAATTACGCACAGTACCACGAAGGCGTAAGTTGTGAACCTAGGGTGTAGCAGAAGGCCATGACTGCCCTCCAATCCAGACCGCGAAATTTGAACGCCCTAAACCCCACAGCTGGGAGCTTTCACACTCTAAGCCTACACCTGGAACCTACGAACCCGCTTGCAAACCTTGAAGGTCTGAAACCTCTACACCCTAAACCCTGAAGCCGAAACCCTAAACCCAACCCATCCTGAAAGTCCAGCTCTCCTGGGCTCTTTCTTGAAAAGGCAAGGAAAACGCAATTCAAGGTTACGCTTTCAGGGTTTAGGGTCTGGTTCCAGCATCCAAAGGCCTTTTCACTGTCTGAGCACTGCGGACTACGTACTACAGAAGCTTAAATCATTTGAGATATTGTAGTCCTAGCTTCCTTGCGTAGCATGGTATGGGGTACCTCAAATAGTACTTCTTCAAGCTCTCGCTTAGCAGGTCGAAAAAGAGGTGCAAAAAGCTGTGTGGCTTCTGGGTTCTCGCCATTTGAATATCTGTGGCATAGCTTGAGGCCAGAGGGATGATTGAAAACCCGAAGATACTATAGCAGTTTCCAATTTTTCCATTATCCCCCTAAACCCTAGACCCTAAAGCCTGTATAACCCATTATTAGAATAGTTTCCATGTTCTTTTCCTTTATCCCTAGATAAGATACCGCGCTGAGATCGCTAGCATAAGAGACACCAAGGCATGGGAGCCTATGTGATGAGTTGTGGTTTAGGGTTTTAGAGTTTCTGTAATGAGTTGTGAGGATATTACGGAAACATAGGGAGATAATATAGGGGTCAGAGAGGGATAACGGAAAATAAAATTCAAACTACTATATTATCATAGGGTATAATATAGAGGTTATATAAGGAAAATGGAAAATACAACGGAAACTATCATTGAGGCTTAGGGTTTAGGCTGCCTTTATGGGTCCCGACAATATATGGCTCCTAACATTCAGGGTATCCACAGCAGGACCATAGTTATGTCAACTCCCAGAAGGGAGTGGTTCCGGGCAAGACCTGCATCACATGAACACAACTTGGTTTCGTGTTTGGGGTTTAAGGGCTCCAAAAGAGGTATCCTCTTGACCACAGTTAGGGTAGAGGGGGTTTCCAGCCCGGGGCTCTCTCATATAACACGCCGAAATACTTTAATCCTTGTCACGGGGACTCCCCAATAAGGGCCCTTACATGTTTGAAACCAAGCATAATCCCCGCACACAAAGTTGCTTACCGAGTTACTATGGACAAGTTGGGGATTTTCAGTTTGGGCAGGGACTTGGCTGGATCCCTACAGAACCCAGACCCATGATTAATAAACCCCATCCCCTTAATAGGGACTATAATAGGCATCCTAATATTTAGGTCCTTAAAATGCGGGGGTTTATCAATCATGGGTCTACATTACACTGTTTAGGGTTCAGGGTTTAGGGAACCCCGAGGAGGGTACCTTAATAGGGACCCAGAATCCTACTTCCGTACGTACTGTAGGTAGTCCACATATTATTCCAAGGTACTCCCAGCCCAGCATTAGCCCCATGGGCTACACGGATCCCTTTCTGGGGTTCCTCCTAAACTCTCTAATCATACATCCTACCCGCAGCAGGTTGACTGCTGTAAGCAGGCCTTAGCTCATTAGAATAATGAAGAAGGCTTATAAGGGAATGATTTTGTAGCGGTGTGCAGGATTCTACAGTACCTTCACCACCAGTAGTTGGTTAGGGTTTAGGGTTTAGGGTTGGCAATATCGTACGCTGCGGACTACCCAACGCCGGCGGCTGTGTTGCGTGAAGCATAGCCTGCGTGGCGGAACCACCAGCCAACACGCAGAATAAATAGTAGTTTCCATTTGATTTTCCGTTATCCCTATATAAACCCAATATAACCCCCTAAACCCTAAACCCCAACACGCAGGACACCCCGGCACCCTAAGCTACAGCGCCTAATGCGCGTGTACCTTAGTCCAGGGACCCTGCACCCTTAGCCTGAAACCCTAAACCTTAAATCCCTGGTTTAGGGTTTAGGGTTTACTATATAACCCCACTCGAGAAGTTTCCATTTTCTTTTCCATTATCCCTATATAACCCCTAACCCTATCCCTGACCTGCGGCGCGCTACCACAAATGGGGAATCGAACGGAGAGTAAGATGCGGGAGTTTCCCAAAATTAGGGACATTGGATATATAGGGATAATGGAAAAGAAAATGGAAATTACTATTTAGATTTTAAGGTTTAGGGCTTTCCCAAAATTAGGGGTACCTTTCAGGGGGTCCCCATAATAAGGATTACAGCATATTGGGGTCCATATTGGGGTACCCGTTTTTGGGGGTACCCCATTTTGGGAAATTGCCATGCAAACTGTTCTTCTGCACGAGTTCATGGAAACCATTGACTGAGAAGAGGAAATAACTTTCTTACTCAAACATGTTGGATATTCAAACATGTTAGATATTTTCTTCTAACCCTGATGCAGCTCTTTTATTGCTATACCCCGAAACCCTTTTCAAAATGAACAGGCCCCTACAGTACATCCGACAAGCCGCCATTGCCGTCCTGCCAGGGCGCACAAAAATCCAGAAAGCTTGAGTCAAAAGGGTTTAGGTTTCTAGCCCCCCCTTAAGTAATTAGAATATGGGATATATGGGGATCCTATTATAATATGCCCAAAGCCATATTCTATCTACTTAAGGGGGGCTATAGGGCTCAGTTTCAGGTTGGACACAAGAAGAGTTGGGTACAACATGCCTTCCAATCTTACTACGTACCAAAAATGACATGGGTGGTTATCAAAATGACGGTCCCTGTCTTGGGTACCCATTGTAGTACGGCACCTAGTATGTAGTAGTGTACCGACAAAAGGACGACCTTTTTGACAACCACCCAGGTTTAGGGTTCAGGGTCCCCTCCATGCATTTAGTGCTCCCAAAACACTGGATTCCCCAACCTAAGAGCCGAGCGATCATTCCTTGATTGACAGGATATGAGAAGGTGGCAGCAGATACGGCGCTGGATAAGACCTACCATCAAATCCCTATAGTCCCCCTTAAGTAGATAGAATATGGCTTTGGGTACATCATAATATCCCATATACCCCATATTCTATCTACTTAAGGGGGACTGTGACCCCAAACCCTAGTCTCCAACCACTCATCTCCTTCCGCCCTAACTCCACATCCGCGACGCTGAGAATAGCACAGTTAGGATATGGCTGAGAGGAGCCCCCCCCTTTGAGCTCGCAAAACAAGTAGTGTCCTCCACTTCCCATCTCATCCTCCAGAGTACCTACCTTTTAAACCTGACGTACGCAAACCCCTAGACCCTAACCTAAGCCGTCGCATGAGCTACAGTCTAAACTCCTAGCATCCCCCTTCATAACCTCTAGCGTACTCCCCAAGACGATCCCCCACATAACTCCCCCGCCTCAACCCCTTCAAGGAGTTTAGACTATAGCTCACATGGAGCAAAACGGCCCCAAAACCTGGTTCCGTGAATCAGACCTAAACCCAAACCCTAAACCCTACACCCTAGGGCCTTGTCCACATCATTGATCCACTGCAGCAACTCTTCATCGCTAGGGCATGCGCCTTTTCGTGGGGTGTAAGGACATAGTTGGGTTTAGGGATTAGGGTTTAGGTGCTTAGGGTTTAGGGGGTAGTGAACATACACATTGTCTAGAAGTATCCAAGATATCAGTATCCACGATATCGGGCAGTCGTCTTCAGAGATAAGCATCTTCCAAAACTTGCCATACCTCTTATTGCCACAGGTATTGTATTGCACATAACTCTTTTCTTACTATCTTGCATACTACTTTTATGAGTGTTCTTACTGCTATTACTATGAAGAGCTTGCGAATTCCTTCGTGTTTGTCGGCCTAAAGCCGCCACGCTCGTCGTGCGTGCTCATATTCGGAGTTGAGTTTAGGGTTTAGGGTTTTAGGGCTTGTGGCTTGGGGTTTAGGGGTTTCCTTCTCGGGAGCTCCTACTTCAAGGACTTTAATGGCTTGAACTACTCTCAGGGAACCTCCCACTGGAAGAGTCGCTGCAGTGGCTGAGGCATGGCAACTTGACTTCACAAGCTAGGCCTTTCTTTCCACACGCGGTTTAGTGTTAAGGGCTTGGGGTTTAGTGTTTAGGGTTTAGGCTGGTTTGTGATTGAGAAGCTTAGCTGAAATACCATCATTGGGAAACCCCAATGCTGCCATGTACGCATACTACGCTAACTTAATCTGAGTTCCGCACCATCCTGGCGAAAGCCTAGTGTTTGCGCTAAATTAGAATCCTTAACAGCAAGCCAGCCCTGCATGGGTAAACCCTTATAAACCCTAAGTACGGGCGTCGGGTCTGAGTAGATGAAGCGTGAACTTACCCTCAGCAATCCCTGTCCCGAGGCCCTAAACCCTATAGTCCCCCTTAAGTAGATAGAATATGGGGTATATGGGGCCCTTATTATAATATAACCAAAACCATATTCTATCTACTTAAGGGGGACTATAAACCCTAGACCCTAAACCCAAGGGGTTAGGGTTGGAGGGTTGAACCCGCTGCCCCCAGACTAAAGCGAAAACAGATGTTCAATCTCTAAATCGCATGAGGCTCAGGAGGACTTAGCAAGTTAGCAAGGAGGTTGTGGATAGGGATAGCTGGAGATAAGATGGCTTGCCTGTGTACTTAGAGGTACTAAGCCCCTTGGCCCTCCAAGAAGGTCTCCTAAACTTAACCCTGAACCCTGAACCTTAAACCCCAAACCACTAACCCTAAACCCCAAGCCCTAAACCCAAACCCTAAACTCCCCTACAACCTGAACTGCCTAGTGCTCTCATCGCCGTGCCGAGTTCGGATGTTGAGATGGAGCCACCGCCATCGATATCCTGTTCTTTTTTCGATTTAGGATTTAGGCTTGATATGGTTTAGGGCTTAGGGCTTTGGGGATTGCATCCGGGACCGCAGGGCTATGGAGTATATTTAAAATCTGTGGAGAAGATGTTGAGGCACGTCCTCATTCTAAGAGGCAACTAGCCAGGGGAGCAGCGCAGCTACGGAGAAAACAAAGTTTCTGGCATCATCTATCTGGCATCATATCTATTATTGCTTATTCTTACATACATGCTTGCTCTACCCTTTTAAGGCCTTGATGCGAACAGCACGTGAAAGCAGTAGAAGATAGCTGGATCAGGTAGGCACATTGCGAAAGACTACTGGTATATGTGTTAGTAGTAGGGGACTATAACATATTTCCTGATTTAATCCTGGGCTTTCCCTACGCACTCTAGACCCAAAACACTAAATCCTTAGTGTCGCCTATGACCAACCAAACGTACCTTTTTTCGAGCCACAACGTGTTTTGCAGCTGAGAGGCATAATCATCGAAGGCCACCTTGTACCTTCACGACGGCAGGATGGGATTTTCTGTCAATATGGAACCCCTGGGAACTCTAAGGAAGTGTAGGGATTACAAGAAGGTTGTGGGGGGTCCATTTTAGGGATTCCATAAGCGCTTTGCGCAATGCAAAAAAACATATGGGCCCTTTAAGAAACAGGGAGCCCCGGTCTAGACGCAACTCCACTAGAATCCTAGTTATACAGGCTCCCAAAATGGGGCCCTAAAATTTAAGCCCCTCCATTGCAGAACTTGGTTCCAAGCATCCTGGCTTTGAGCTCTAGGGTTTGGACTTCAGGGTTTAGGGTAGAAGCCAGAGGATCTGAGCATCAGTATGCTCCTACCCCCAAAATCTACAAAGAAGGAGGAAAGCTGCATAATTTGTCCTATTTCCCTATTCCAAGCCCTTGGGTTTAGGTGAGGCTCAGGGTCTAAGGATGCAGGGTATAATTTTAGATGTAATTTTAAGGGTTTAGGGTTTAGGGTAGGATATGGGGGTTGTACTTTAGGGTTCTAGGGAGCCTCCAAGAAAATTGTATTTCATGAAGAACGCACCCTAAATATCCATGCACCCAAACACAGCACATAATAATTGAGGTCCCAAGAACCTAGTACCATTCCTATAACTTCTGCGGATTTCTACGGGCTAGCCAGGAGAAAGGGAATGCATCATACAGGGATTGTATATGGATTATATTCCCGTATTTCCTACTAACCACCAGCAAGATAGGCAAGGGGGTTCTTATGGGCTAGCTATGAAACTACCCACCTGACCTGTAGATGGCTTCTTTTCGCGTCCGAACCTCAACCTCAGCCCCCGAAGCCTACAGCAGGCCCCACACCCAAAACAACCAAGAAGCCCAATACCGTTAAGTAAGGGTTATACTCCTTAAACCGTCTTGTGGATACTAAGAGCTCTGCACGACCTTTGTACGCAAGAATGCCATAATTCCCATGGCTTGGGGCACGTAGGGCCATGCGAGCTACAATCAACATCACTTAGTGGACATGGGCTCCTTATTAAGGACTATAGTAGGGTCTAAACCTAACTACAAGAGGGACTCCTATGTCCACAGACTATTAAAGCCTAACACTGGCAGTATCTCATGCAGTCTTTTTGCCTCAGCCGCAGTTGGAATCCGAGGATCCTCTACAGTACGCTCTCACAAACTAACATGGAAACCCATATAGTCCCCTTTTAGAAGGACTTAGTCTTTATAGGGCCCTTTTTGGGTGTCCATGGCAGTTCCGGGAGTGTACGTTTTCTGATAGAGTGTTTTGGGCTTTCTGGGCCTACAACAGCAGGCACAAAGCTGGAAAACGCCAACCCCCCCCAAAAGTTGATGGATCCCTAAGGGGTTTAGGGTTTAGGGTCCAGGTTAGGGTTTAGGGTTTAGGATCTCTGAAAGGCCAAAATTGCCTGGACACTTCTCATTTCATTCCTTTTGAATTCCTTGTTGGTCAGGATGCCTTTTTGGGATTCGGAAAATGGTGCTACATTGGAGGGCCCCTCAACACTAACCTCCCTAACCCTAAACCGAAAGCCCACACAAATCCTACACCCTGAACCCCTAGAAACCCTCAACCCCTATAAACCCTAAACCCAAACACCCCTATAATCCCTTCACCCCACACCCCTAGAAACCACAAAACCCTAACCCCATTTATTAAAAAAAAAACTAAGCCCCAAACACCTGGAAACCTCTAAGCCCTAAACCTCTCTAAACCACAAACCCTAAAGCCCTATAAACCCTAAACCCTAGGTAGGTAGGGTTTAGGGAAAGCTGGTGGCGCACTCCGCTATCTGCTCCTCAGTGAAGTACTCGGCCATGCGGAGCCTTTTGACTTGCTGCTGGTTAGCTTTAGTGTTTAAGGTTTCTACGGGTTAGGGTTTAGGCTTTGTGGAGGTTTAGGGCTTAGAGGGATTTAGGGTTTAGGGTTCCAGGTTTAGGCTTTAGTGCTTAGGGGCGTAGGAAAGAAGAAACAACTGGAAAGTACGCTTTGGGGTTTCAGCATGCAGGAATGGAGATGAACACGGAAAAGATTCTTTTGGGTTGGTGTTTAGGACAGCAAGAGCGGACAAAAAACATGGAAACCCGAAACCCTAAACCCTAGGGGGATGATATAGACTACCAGAAAAATCCTTCCCTCTATTCCCTAACAAGGAGCCAACGAGTTGGGGGTAAATACGTTCATGGATGGGTTTAGTGTTTATAGGGCTTAGGGGTTATAGGGTTTAGGGTTTATAGGGTTTAGGCTTTATAGGTGTAGGGAGTTTAGGGTTTAGGATTTAGGCTTAATGGCGCGGGGTTGCAGGGTAGATAAATCATGCGTTTTTGCGGCACTGGCTACCCCAAACGCGGTTTAGGGCTTAGGGTTTGGGCTGTGGGGTTTGGGGTTCAGGAGTTTAGGGTGTAGGTTTAAGGTTAAGGGTTGCTGTTAGGGGTCTTGCATTACTCTGCCATAGTATGGCTATAGAATGAAGAATATCGTGTCCTCTTTTTTGTAAGCTGTAACCCTAAATCCCGGCCTCAACCTTTTTGGCTTCCTCATGCTTGAAACGTAATTCTTTAAGTTCACCTTCCAACCCTGAACTGGAACTCTAGCACCTCTCTGCTCTCAAGAGCCCACACCTTGCAACTGTTCAGGTTGGGGGGGCGGGCTTTTCATGAACCCCCTGCACCCAAACGAGAAGTGTCAACCGCATGTGTTAAAACTTAGAAAGTCTGATCCTGATCCTAACCACCTCCCCGCGATTAGGACCCCTGTTAACCCCAGCATGAAACAAGCCCTATGGGAGCAAATAGCTGTTGGAGGACAGATTCGACTCCATGGGATAGGGGGTGGCAAGCATTGCGCTGGAATTCCAACGTTCTTGCTCCAGATCAGCGCAACTCCTCTCTGATGACTGCAAAACTCTGACCTGTATAATGAGGAACTGCACAAGGGATCCATATCTGCATGGGTTCGCCCAACCACCACCTACCCCCACCAGGGATTGCACTGAACTCGCCTTAATCAACCCAAAAATGGCCCCCATAAAGACGAGTGTGTATTTTTCTTGGGAGGGTAGTTCGGGAACACATGAAATTCAACTCCCCCTGAACCTTAGCCCTAAACCCTGTCATTGCCACTAGGTCCGCCTCGTCGGCACGGGCCGTAGCCCGCAGTGGAGGGGATTTTGTCTGAGCCAACAAAAGTTCGCGGGTCAGGGTATAGAGTTTAGTGCTCAGGCTTCAGGGTTTAGGGATTTAGGGTTGAAGGGCTTACTTCCAGAAATGGGGGTGCTCCTGATAAACTTCACAATCTTTTGGTCATTCCACCATACAGTAACCATTACCACAACCGGTCACAGAAGCTGTAATAGCCCCTCAACAAGAATCCTCAAAAGCCATCCTTTCTATAGGTACTCCCCTACATGCAACCCCTATTTGTTGGATACATCCTTACAACTACTGCAAGGTTTTATCTGACATCTGAGCGCATGATTCTACAATGTACGGGCCTTGGATTTACCTCGAAAGTACCACATGTAGAGGCGTAAATCAGGGCTTGGGAAACATGCTGGGCTCTAGATATACCGAGAGATTCCAAGGTGGGATTTTTTGCAATTATTCAAACTTCTACAGTACTCCTGCTGGGACAGTTTCCATGCTCGGGCAAGGGATCAAAGCGCCTGTATTCACTCCTCCAACTACGCACCGACAGCAGAAGGAATGAAACCATAGACCCGAAATCCTAAACCTTACTAAACCCTAAGCCCTAAATAGTAGTTTGCATGTTCTTTTCCTTTATCCCTATATAACCAATATTCTATCTACCTAAGGGGTCACAGGCAGGATCTAATCCAAGACATCTTTGGTCGGCTTGTTCGCCCCGTCGTTCTAGCCCTGTTCGGGTTAAAGGTTTAGGGTGGGCACCTTATCATGTCCTAAACCCTACCTGCAACCCCAATTACATACAGCCTAGGAGTAATACTCTCTTAGTCAGTAGGTATGCCCAACAAAGCTGTCGGTCTACAGCTTAGGAGAGATAACCCCCAAGTTAGTAGGTATAAATCACAAAACTGTAGAAAACTACTCAGGGTTACAGGTAAACCGTGCAAAGCCAAGCCGCTGTGAAGCACATCATATGGTTGATCCACCAAATCCTGCACGAGCCCTTTGTACCCAAAACCTGAGAGATGTTGTCGCATACAACTGTACCTAGACCTCTGAACCCTACCCCTTTTTGGGGTACCTAATTTTGCATGTAGAAGATATGAGAGATCAACTTGGATATGGTCCCCCTTAAGTAGATAGAATGTGGGTATATGGGGATCTTGTCATAAAATATCCAAAGCCAAATTCTATCTACTTAAGGCGGACTATAAACCCTGAACCCTGAATAGTATTTTCCGTTTTCTTTTCCATTATCCCTATATAACCTTTAGCCTAGAGCGCACATGAATCTTCATCGGCGCTGCCAGACTCCTGGAGTGGTGACTTCGTCCATAGCTGGAGCCTGCTGACCTCCAACAGGAGTAGTAGGGTTGAGGGATGTTGGGGTAGGGTGTAACAGGGTGAGGAGGTTTGAATGTAATAGGGTATTGGGCGCAAGGTGTATGGGGTCGGTTATGCATATGCCGACTAAAGTTGCTGTGCTGGAATTCGTCTGACTAAAACAGGTCTTGCTAGCAACCTTGCTCAGATTGCTCAGAGCTACCAGGCCTGCAGTCAATGCCAGGGCCAGGAAGCGCAAAGAGGGTTTTGGGCCAGGGGAATACACAGAATACCACTACAACTCCCTACCTGGCGCCCTCCCTCCCAGGCAACATTCCGACTTTTCTTCCTTTATCCTATACCACAACATCGCACTGGCCATACCTACTATCCAAGCACGCAAATACATGTCACAATGTTTGGTTCCTGAAGGAGATGCAAGGGTTTCTCCAAATTAGGGATACCAGTCTGGGTGCCATAGGAAGGATTCCAGTGTTTTGCTGTCTATATTGGGGTCCCCTTATTGAGGGAAACTATCATGTCAGGAGAAGAGGGTTACCACTCCAAACCAGGCCGATATGTTGAAGCTGAATAGCATCGGAGAAGCCCTACACACCGACACAGTACAAACCTTATAAACCCTAAATCCTGAAGCGTTCAGGTTTAGGGTTTAGGATAGAGACTGGTTTTAGGGTTTAGGGGGGCAGGGTGCGGCAGCAATGGCTCGCACTTCAGAGAAATCCTGAAGGTCAAAGCCGTGTATCCTATATCCTTACAGCCTACACCCGGCCCGGAAGCACTTCCCCACGAACTGATAAAACCTAGGCCCCCTGAACTCTCAACTCTAAACCTCCAAAGCCTAGACCTCCAAACCCTTCCCTTAACCCTCAAAACCTACAGCTTGAGGCTTTAGGGTTTAGGGCTAAACCCTACAACCCTAAACCCTAAATCCTAAACCCTACACCCTAAATCCGCAAGGCAAAACGAAGTCAAAGGTGCTGAGGTCGGCTGCGATTTCCGCTGGCTGAGGTTGTCGTGCTGAGCTGGCCGCTGTTACAACCTTTAGGCTTAGGGTCTAGGGTTTAGGGTTTAGGGTCTAGGGCTTATGTGCGATAAAATCAAAACTCCTTAAAGGGAGGGTATATAGGGGATTATAACAAAGGTTACTACGGGGGATACTAGGAGTTTAGACTATAGCTGATATGGGGTTTAGGGTTTAAGGTTTGCGGCTCTGGATGGGAACGAATAAGTTTTTAGGGAAGTAGGGCGCCTTTAAAGGAATTAGAAGGAAATATAGAGGCCATAGAAGGATATGTAGGATGTTGGGTTCAGGGTTCGGGTTTCCATAGGGGAGGGAGCTGAGCACTGGTTATTTAGGGTAGAGTTGGGTTCCAGAGCCTGTTCACTCTATCATGCTTGACGAGGTCAGGGTTTAGGATCATACTAGGTTATATCGCAGTAACAATGACAACTAAGGGCGAGCTGTTGCGAACTCGCTAAACTTTACCCAGTTGGATGTTCAGAGCATGCAACTCCAAAGCTTATTGCAAAGCCTACGCTCACCCTAAAGTGTATTTCAAACCATGCCCTGCGTAGCCATCACGGCTATCGTACCCCTTAAGTAGATAGATTATGGGGTATATGGGGATGAAATTATAATATACTCGAAGCCATATTCTATCTGCTTAAGGGGGACTATAGTCATTACCCTCAACCCCACGCCGAAGGCATTGGCTGACATATTTCAAGGCCATTTCGGGCGAAAAGAAGCTTGTCAGACGCCTGCCAAGGGGCCTTGGGCCTCTCAGCCCTAAACCCTAAACCCTAAACCTTAAACCCTCAACCCTAAACCTTAAACCCTCAACCCTAAACCTTAAACCCTAAACCCCCCAGGCATCCCACGCCTCCAGCTCCACTCCAGCCTCCGTCAACCTTTCAGCTTATAGCCTTTCACAGCGAACTCGGCGTCTTTCCCAAGATTCTTACCTGGACCCCAAAAAGTATGTAAAATCATGGCCCTTAAGGCTATCATTATGGGTTTAGGGCTATTATTTCACATACTTCTGGGATTTAGGCCATGGTTTCCGAGACGACCACCAGGCTCAGGCTCCCTATCCAGCCGTTCGGAAGAAAGGAGCTTGGCTGTAGAAATTAACCGTAGCCCCCAAAGACCTTCAGTTTTGGGATTTCATATAAAGAGTTGTACCATAGGGTCCTAAAACTGAAGGTTTTTTGGGTCTAAGGAATGGGTTACTGTCCAAAATGGACCCAGCGAAGTTGGGAATATCTTTTTTTTGACCG
>CAJNIZ010041458.1:0-30078 GCA_905231905.1 Symbiodinium pilosum
CCTAAATCCTAAACCCTAAGCTGAGCCGAGTGACAGGTAGTTGTCTCGAAGCTGCTCCTCATACCTGGTGCGAGCAAGGATATGGGCAGGGTGGGTTCCAAAAAGTAGGGTTTTGTACTTATAGTCTCCCTTAAGTAGATAGAATATGGCTTTGGGTATATAATAAGATCCCCATATACTCATGTTCTATCTACTTAAGGGGGACTATAGGTTTAGGGTCTGGAGTCCTATAATGAGGATCTATCTTTAGGAAACAAGGATATTGCTCTGTGCTAGCCTCCGCTTGGGCGCAGAACACACTCTTTTACTTTTCTTGGACCACATAAGGAGCTGTGTAAACGGCCTACAAAATCTGCGCGAAGCCTGATGAGGTATCCAAGTTCTACGGCAACAGAAGCCGGCAAGCGCAATAGCAGATCAGGTCTCACGGAGAATGCCCGAGTTTAGGGTTGAAGGGCATCAATCGCAAAGATTACAGCAAAGCTCTCGTGCTGGGAGGGGAAGATCAAGGCTGTCACTGGAGTTGCCGCGCTAGAGTGTTGTCAGAGATATGGCGCCAATCGAAACAAAGAAGCGGCCGTTCGGAACAGTGGTCATGTTACCGTGATTCCGTTCGTCTCTGCAACCACAGGAACTATCACAATGCCACCAAGCGACATCACCTATTTGGCATGGCGACAAGCACAATGGCAAAACACTGCCTGTGACTCGTCAAAGCCCAGCGACCTACGAATCCCATAGCATGAAGTTCCAAACATCGTTTTTTGTCATCAGCAAGGAAAGCTCATTGCTAAGCATTCTGGATTCAGGTCACATGTCCTCGAGGCCTTAGAACGTTCTAGGGACAGATCCCTCCTTCGGGTCTTATGCAGAGATTGTGCTTCGAAGCTGTCACCTAAACACCTCACCCAGCTGCATGGTCATGAAGTCCAAGTATTCATCTTGGTCCAGCGTGTTGTAATCAGAGATCTGAGCCAGCACCGAAGCGACAATGTAGAGCCGGCAGTCCTGCAGCACCATCATTTTCATTAGGGAAATTTGTATGGTTTGCTATTACAATAACTTACTGTTACTTTCTCTGACTACTATTAGGTACTCCGTATGAGTTTCTGGTAAACTACATACTATGTGAAGTTATAGGTCTAAGGCTTCGAGGATGGGATCCTAAACGCATAACCCGCGTAACCCACCAGGACAACAAGGAGAGGGAGAGAGAAAGAGAGAGGGAGTCCTAAACATATAGCAATATAGCATGCAAAACTTGGGACGCCCACAACATGATCCACACAAACTCCGCCAGAACCACAACATGAAGCCCAGCCTCTTTGGTACAAAGGCTTCGTGAAACGGTTTGGGGACGTTACGGGTATAGCAGCCCCACAGCGCATAGATCACTAAAACTCAAACCCTACACCCCTAAGCCCTGAATACCTCACAACCCTTACTCTCAGGGTCCAAATACCTAATCATCATATACTTACCCACAACCTATACTATAATTACTCTTACCCCAAACCCAACTACCTAATTATAGGGTACCTGGACCCTCTGCACTAACTTAAGCCCTATTCCCTAGACCCCAAACCGACTGTCCTCGAAACCACACCTCTGCAGCGCTTTGGGAAGATCGTCCGCATGGATCTCGCCGTCGTACCGGAACTCCTGGAAAGCCTCGAGCCAGCCACCTCGGGAGCGAGGACACGGGATGGGGTTTAGGGTTTAGGGTCCAACATCCCTAAAACATGTCAAAACTTACATTGTTCTACAGAGTGTGGCGTCCAGGTATGGCCAATGGGGATATTATAGGGGATGGACAAGGCAATGGAAAGTATCATATGAGTCGATCTCTCAAAGGGTGATCTCTGAGACAGAAGAAGATGTCGCAAACGTAGTTCTGAGAACGCCTGTGATGAGGATCCCTGGAAGAAGAAATCGGGTGCATGGATCATGGGCCTGGAAGTTGATATCTTGAAATCAAACACGGGCAAAAGCCCTGACACTACATGTCTCTGGGTCCTCAAAAAAAAGGACCTTACCCGAAGCTCCAGGAAATCATTCATAGGAATCAGCCAGTAGGCTGGTTTTTGAAGAGTATCTTACGTCTGGGGATAGGTCCCAGAGTGTAGCCTTGATTCCATCTTGTGTCCTTTGCTGCGGTTGACCCCGCAGGCTCATGTGGCTTTTCGGCTTTTCATGCGTCTGAGAAGCGGCGAACGATGCGAGGGACCGGCTCACCCAGGAGGGACATCCTTCAACTGTATTCCGGGTTGCTGTTAAGGAACTTAAATTAAGTTACTGTACTGGGGAAACCCTATTATTTACCATATATACCCATTATGGTAACTTAATTTGAATTCCTTAACAGCAACCCAGTATTCTGTTAGTAGTAAGCCAAGGCAGGGAAGAGGACTGACACCACTGATTACTAGCACTACCACTCCCAAAGGGCCCGCGTATATTCATGTATATCTGTATATATATATATACACATAATTAATATCTAGTTCGGGCCCATCAATGGGTTTCTATGTATCGTAGGTACATTAAGGCTGAAGTAACTACCATATATAGGCTAGACACCCGGACCCTTGGCACTCCTATAACAACACTATCCTTCATTGTATGACTGGGAGGCAAGAGCCTGATGTAGGATTGGTGTTGCGTATCCTGATGATCTTTGTGGTCATGAGTGTATAGAGTGACATGTAGCTTGCAAAGTCAAAGCCGGCTGGAGTCTTGCGGATTCTCGGGTACTTACACGTAACACAAGAAGATAAGCTACTGGAACTTTCACCATCGTAACAGAGCCAGAAACCAGCCAGATGCCCAGGTCGTGTCTGTCTGTGCGGTAAGAGGCCTGTTTCCCCGCTGGGGCAGCTGATGGCACATGCTGCTCTGTGACTCTTGACCTCTCCATGTCTTCATAGCAAGCGAGAGAACTGCAGTTAACATATGGCAAAATCTGCCACCACCCTTGCAAAGCATCCAGTCTCAAGGAACCCTTTGGCTTCCAAACGCTGTCCAGGGTCTCCAACCTCAACTTCTGTAAACATGGGCACTTTTAAGTTCAACTATAGCTGCCCTTCACCAACATTGGCTTGCTCCTTCCTCCAGAAAGGCCAGGGAGGATGGACCTCTGCGTGACTTAGCATAAGAATGCTCATCCGCCGACCCTTTCCCATGCCGAAGTGTTTGAACGTGGAGCATTCCGCTCACACGATTTGCAATAACGGCTTCTCGCAAAAACGCCAATAACAGGACTACCAACATCCCCCAGCAATAAAAGCGTCCTGGGTTTGGCCGAGGACTTTCGCCCCCTGTTGGCCTTGCACCACAGCATGTTACACGCTCAAGCTTCAAGTGGCTGTGGCTATGCAGATCCTGAATGTTTTGCTTTAGGTTTTTAGGTGTGGTTTGATCTCGGTCCTGCTAGTCACAGCTGCTAGTCAACTATCAGAACGCAGTCAACTGAAGTTGAGCAAGGGTACACCATGGGGAGATGCAAATTAAAGAGTGGTTCGTAACAAGCCGAGATGACTGCTGCACATTGAAGATTTGTTTAATGGGTAGTGGGCGCGACTGCAGTTCCTCAATGCAGCTTTTTCGTGTACAATGGCTCCAAAGTCTCTGCAATGCTTTGTTGCTTTGATGCCAACCATAAGTTGCATCGGCTAAAAGCAGAGTAGTTGTCCAGGCAGTTATGCAGCAGCTACCAGAGCACAATCCCAGAGCCTGGCAACCAAATGGGCACCCTTCTCGGTGCAAACCCCCATTATAGTAGTCTCCATGTTCTTTTCGGTTGTCAGCATATACCCCCCAATATACTATAGTCGTTTCCATGTTCCTTCCCACTGTCCCATAACCCCTAACCCTACCCTGCAAACCAGAGAGGAAACAACACAGGTACATACGTCCCAGGAGTGGGCTTAGGGTTTAGGGTTTAGAGTCTAGCAAGGGCTCCTTCCAGAAAACATCAACATTATCCTTTAGGAGGTACACGGCTCAGCAGCCCCGAAGACCCATCCTTATCAGCTGTTTTTTGGGGGGCCTAATTACTGATATAGGTGTGTATATATATGTATATCTAAATTGACATGGCTTCCCCAACTAGCAACATAAATTCAATTCCGTAACAGCAACCCAGATGAGTAGCGTTTTTTTGGTGGTTGAACCTAGTAAGATAATATTCCTTATATAAGATTATAAGATACTATACCCCCAAAAGGAGGATATAATCTTACTCTATAATGGGTACCATAGTATCCCCCCCCAAAATACTACTCAGACTATTCGTTTTGAGCCCCATCAACAAGCAGCGCCTCGCTTTTCCGCTCCGTGAAGGTAGGAAGTCTCCTTGCCCAAAGAAAAAAGGTTCATTTGTGGATATAGGGGATTATGCAGGGTTTAGGGTCTAGAGTTTAGGGTTTAGCGATTAGGTTTCGGGTCTAAACTCCTTAAAAGGGGGTTATATAGGGGATCATACAGGGGATTATTCTAGGGGCTATTAAGGGGGATACTAAGAGTTTATATGATAGTTCGTTTGGGGTATTCCTGAATTAGGGGTACCTCTTCGAGGGTGCCCATAATCAGGATTATAACATATCTTTGGGGGTCTGTACTGGGGTCCCCCTATTTCTGACAACTAATCTACCATGTCTTTGGAGGAGTTATATGGTTTCGAGGTCCAGGCTGTAGTGCCTGGTGGTTTAAGGAACATGAAACACCACCCACCCTGTGATATTAAGCATTTCCACCACTATATTCAGGCTAGTATACGTCCTAGACAGGGCTAATTTAGCTAATTTAACCTTAGGGGGCAGGAGGTGCATGAAGGGGAAGAGATTATACAAGAAGAGATCCAGGCAAGACGATGCTGTACTTGAAGCACACACCCTACAGGTGCATCTCCAAGACTGTATTTAGGACTAGCTACAGGAAGGGTGTTTTTAATGGGGGAACTTTATATAAGTCCATACAAGGGGTATTTAGGGACAACGGGGAATGACATATTGGGTATCTAAGGCTGAATCTTGACCCCTTAAAAGCCCCAAAGTCATCCCCAGTGGGTCAGTCCAGTTAGGACCAATCCTCGCCTGGAAGCATCCCTGCTGTGGAAATCTGGGGGTTTCCCAAAACTAGGGGTACCATTTTGGGGGTCGCTACAATAAGGACTATACTATTTTGGGGTCTATTTTGAGGTCCCGCTATTTAAGGAAACTACAATCTCAGTTTAGCAACGGCTACCTTTCTGGTGGCCCAACCTCGAGAATCACTTGTCTCCCGCCCTGCTCCAAGTTTCTTTCCGATGAATATTTCCCAAAATCACGTCCTCTCATGTGGGTGGTTGTCAAAATTATGGTCCTTGTCTGGGTACCCTAAATATTAGGTGCCGTATTATAATAGGGATCCAAAAAAGGACCATAATTTTGACAACCACCCATATATCCTGGCATCTTGTCATCAGAAACCCTCAAGCAGGACCCATGATGTTGAGAGACCTCAATGAGTTTGCTTCCGCGGCCAACTGTATTCTTTAGATTCTCCCGCCGCTATGCATCTCAACAAATGGCCTGGATCTACAAATGCCCCACACCTGGCCCATGAAGCTCATCCCCAAATGCTGAAACCCTCGATGCTGCAAGTCCCACGCCTCTGCCATACATTATACAACCCCCCACTCTCATGTTGTGTAAGCTCCCGCATGGCCTCTCCAAGACGCCAAGAGGGATGATTGTATCTCCACCTGCCACACAGATGCCCCTGGGATGAACATTGCAGCCTCCGTGCCTTTAGGAGCCCGAAGAAAGAGCCGCAGCTTTGCGACATCCCCAGAAGTGTTGCAGCTTGCCACAGTCGACAAGAGCTGTGGCACTGATTCTTGACATGCCGCAGTGAATAGGTCAATACTGTCACAAAAGCAGAAAAGGAGATTGCACCTTGGAGAAACCTGCACTTGCGCTCCAGCCACACTTGCTCTATCACAATCAAACAAACTCTTGGAAGTAAGCCTGCATAACCCTACTGATGCTGGACCGTCGGGTTTCCATCTCAACCCTTGAAGAAGGGTGACCTTCATTGTTCGCAGGGAGTTTGGACACCAGACAAACATACATACCCAAAGTCCAAAACCCTACACCCCTAAGCCCCCAAAGCTTTAACGCCCCGCGCCGTAACCGTGGCCCTAGCCCTGAACCGCCACGCACGACCAGGGTCCCAAAAGAGTCCCTCGACAGCACCTTCGTCGGCCAGCTCCGCAGAATGATCCACAGAGTACGGTGGCCTGGCACCTTCAGGGCGTTTCTTGGTTAACCCATTATAGTAATTTCCATTTATTTTCCATTATCCCAATATAATCCCAATATAACCCTGATATATACCCTACTTTAATATAGGGTTGATATTCAGTGGATGAAGGGGTTTAAGCGTTTTGAAAAGCTTTCGGTTCAACGGGGCGAAAGGGGCTGTGGGGCATCAGGGGGTCTGCAGGCTTTCTAGGCAGCGGAGGTTTAGGGCTTAAGGCTTACTGGGACCGGATCAAGGGGGCTTGTAGCGTGGTGTAACGAGCTTAGGTTTACAATTTAGGACGGCCGATTCAAATCGCACCCTCCGCCCCTTCCCAAGCAAAGAATGAACAATGCAAATTCGCTCTACCTTGGGTCCTGTGTGGAGAAACGCGTGCGGGGGTGGGGGGAAGGTTAATTTTAGGCTACAATGGGGAAAGGAGGCCGGGATCCATGCATGCATCGTCCATTTCCGCAGCAATTCAGGGTAACAGCGCAGATGCTCTTCCTATCCTGCGCAGGCCTGACGAACTTCCAAACGAGTGTCTGCTACCCTCACTTACTTAGAAAGGAAGAAGGGAATATAATCCCTATATACGTACCCTATACAATGACGATGTGTTCCCATATTTCCCACTAAGAACCAGCACCTTCAACAGGGGGCAGGATCAGCTTCTGCTTGGTGGCTTTCAACCCAGAGAGCATGCTTTTTCCTATTTGTAGAAGGCTAGTAGTTTCCAGAAGTCGCGGCCCCAGAATGGACCCCACAAAACTCTGATCATTCTAGTTGTATCTTGAATTAATATCTACCACTGAACCCTCATGACATCCCCTGGAATAACAACATGTGCTGCTGCAGGACCTCGATGAAATATTGATCGGCATTGGGTGGAGCCACAAGAAACAATGACAATGTGACACTTTCCTGAACCTTGCATTTTCCTGAAGTCGCCTTGAACCCTTAGTACAGAAGACTCGTCGACTTACCCCACTTGCCCGCGCCAATTGCCCACACGGATAGAACATGTGCTATGAATCACGTTTTTGTTTCGCAGTCGTAGATGTGGCCGGTCTCGAGGTTATTTGTTATTCTGGGTGCTGGCATGGATTCAATTGTTGTGAATGCAATTGTGGCAGCCGTGATTGATGGGTCCCATCGTGCATTCGCTGGTAACCCTCGTATGCTGCAACTAAGTATCACATGACAACACTCCTGCGGCTGAGGCCATTTTCCTATGGACGTTCGCACAGTAGTGGGTAAGACCGTAGTGGCTGTGGGCAACCTGACGGGGGGTTAAGCCCTGTGACTGGCCCTGGACCCTTATGTCTAAACCCTGAACCCTTCTCACCTGTAATTACTTCAGAAGTCTTATCCAGCCGCTCTATACCTGTCTAAATCGTTAACCCTCCTTTCTACCTGATATGATATAATAGGAATAAGAAGAATACGAGTAATGAGACTAGTAACAACAATACTGGCAGAAGAATACTAGTAATAAGACTAGTAACACCAATACTAGCAATGAAAATAATTAATCACCATAACTATAATAATGACGAAATTTATTAATATGGCAATAATAATAGTCTCGTCCAGCCCTAGCCCGCCTGAGAGCTTGCGGGACGTGGGCTCGACAGGCTTCGCGCGGGGAGCCGTTGTAGTGCCTTCGTCAAGCTGACTCAAGAGCTATCTAGGTTTACCCAGAGGGTCCATGTACGCAATACTTAGGTCCCTTTAAAGGGGATAAATAAGGATATATAAGGGTATATAGGGTTTAGTGTCCAAGTACCCAAAAATTAGGTACTTGGGTTTTGGGCAACAGTAATTTGGGGTAAGCATATGATTATTAGGGACTTGGACCCTTAGGTTTAGCGTTTAGGATTTTTCCCATAGATCGGGGAACCCCAATATAGACCCCCAAATCGTATAGTCCTATGAAAAGGGCTTCCAAAACGGCACCCAGAATTTTGGGAAACCCTCAGATGTATTACAAGACAATCCGTGATACTACCCAAAGGGGCTACGTAGTTATACAGAATATTAGGGTCCAAAGGGATTCCCATACAACTATTTTAGAGCCCAAGTATATACTATACAGCTACATGGACGCTTTGAAAGTCCTGGCACCGCAACACAGTACGTGACCGTAACTAGGTCTTTCATACATAGCAGGCTAGCCTCACTCATATAGGTGTCGACCCAAACCCCCAACCCTACATCCAAAAAATCTACAACCCCAGAACCCCAATAAAACGTACCTACAGCTTGACCCTGTATACCCCAAACATCCTACGCCCTGAACCCTAAACCCTAAACCTTAAACCCTCAACCCTAAACCCAAAAATTCCTAATCCCTAAACCCTGTAATCCCTTAACCCTATAGTCCCTAATCCATAAACCCTATAATCCCTGATCCCTAAACCCCATAAACCCTCAACCCAAAAACCCCATACCCTAAACCCTTAAAAGCCGAAATAGTAGTTTCCATTTTATTTTCCATTATCCCAATATAGCCCTTAATACACCCTTAATAAACCCTTCATAAACCCTATAAGATGCCTATGCCAGCGCCAGCTCCCCCTCGGCTCGCACGCCGGGCGGAGGCGATGATCTGTTCGCTTCCCAGGAGCCCTCCGTTGGGAATTAGGGGTTTAAGGTTTAGGGTTTAGGGGATTATAGGGTTTATGGGATTATAGGGTTTAGGGTTTAGGGCTTTTAGGGCTTAGGGATTATAAGGTTTAGCGTTCAGGGATTATAGGGCTTAGGGAGTAGGGATTCTAGGGTTTAGGGATTCGGGATTATAGGGTTTAGGGATCAAAGGGTCTAGGGTTTAGGGATTATGGGGTCCGGGACTTAGGGTTGAAGGCTTTATCATACAGGGTCTTCTATAAGGGTTATATAGGGATTATAGACATATACATATATATATATATGGGACTGGGACTTGATAAGGGTCTTGGGTTTAGGGCTTGTTGGGTTTGAGGTTTAGTTTGGAGCTTGCAGTCTTGACTGCATGGGGTTCAGGACCAGGCTTTAGAGTCGAGGGATAGGTTATGCGCGGAATTTAGAGATGCCTGTGCATGGGTTTTCCGTTGAGCTGTCATGATCCATGGGGTGTCTCAACTGTAGGTGTATCTCTTTGAGGGTCCCTTTAAAAGCGCATGACCGCACTCCGATTTACAGTCCCTACATTGGCCTGCAATATCTCCAATCTCTGAAGGCCATGCTTATCTTCCCTTTACAAGTGCTCCAAAAGTGCATGCCACTTCTCTGCCAAAGGAATCTATGCAATTTCTTGGGTCTCCTGCTTCATCAGCAACTCTAAAAGTCATGGGGCTTTTTGTATTTATGACCCCCGCCCGATCAGATTCTCCCCAGCATCTTGAGACCGTCCCATAGGCGTGTGGCAGAACTCCTTCCCATTGGAACTGTTAGGCAGCTGCGACTGTTATTTGGTAATGTCCCTGAACGGATGACCCCAGCGTCGACTCCTCAAGATATATTCTCCTTCTTATAGGGACTGATTCTAGGGACCTCCAAAAAAAGTATCCACAATTTGGGGAACCCCCCCCCCGTTTAGGTTGGCTTAGTCACCATCAGCAAGAGGAAATCCCGAGTCTTCTCAATAAGGGCAACCTTCGGACCCCGGCAATCGAAATGGGATCTGAAGGACTGGGGTCCCACCGAATCTCTGTTTAACTTACTGGTCTGCTAGTACGGCATAAGGGAAGATAAGAAAAACACCTATATAATTGTCCCTTATTCCCTACTGACCCCCCGTAAATTGAGGGTTCTACATGCCCTTTTTGAAAACCTCTCATGCGTTCAAGTGGGCTCTTTAGATGCACCTGAGCCTAGGAACATACGCAGAGGCTGTTTGTCTGGATGGCATTTCCTTCTCCCCAAAAACTCCCTGATGTAGAACATGTCCATGAGTTCGGGATGCCGTGTGGCGAATACTTGCTCCCGGCAGGCACGGTTGGTATGCAAGATTACGGCAAAGAGTCTCATTACCCTTCCTACCCCTCCTGGCTTAGAAGGATGGAGACCAGATAGGCTAAGTATGCATCTTCCCCTTGTGCTTATTCGGTGCTTTCTCAGAACTAGTGGGCCATTCTTGAGGGGTCCCTTACGGCTTCTGGTTGTTTATTTGTAATGTAAGATTCATTTTGATTTGGGGGTGGCAAGAATAATGTCCCCCTGGCCCCCAAAGTTCCCAATTGTCAGATTTTTGTGGCTGATTTTAATTGCAAGCCTTCGATTCGTGGATATAGCCTATCCGGAAACATGGGGCTCAAGGGGTAGTTCTTATACATGCGCGGTGATAATTAAAAATCAGCTGGTCAAAAAGACCGCAAAAGGTCGTTGTTCGCAATTGAATCCTCTCCTGCCCTTCTTCCACTACTGCTACTCTTACTCTTGCTACTAGCAGTACACCATATAAGCACTACCATACCTTAGACGGCCCATCTGATAGAGTTCATACTCCAGAATGTTTATTACGACCCCCCCCCCCATTTCGCGGACCTGTGTTTCGAGATTGGTCCGCCCGAAACCCGGAGAGGGGGGGGGAGCGGGTACTAAAATGAACTCCACGTTAGGAAGGCGACGCAAAGGAACTGGAAGTTGGAGAAACAGCTATTTTGTTCTACGACTGCCTGCCAAATCATCACAAACCAAATTGCCAAAGCTCACGCCCCACAAGCCTTCAAATGCCATGAATAAGTTGAGAGCAGCGCAGATGACCTTGAAATGGAATATGGGTCCTGGGTGGACCCTGCACGAAAAGCTGCCCTCTCCTTACTGGTCCTTTTAGGGAAAAGGAGGAGTAAATGTAGAAATTGATACAATACCCTAAGGATCCAAGGAGCTCATCATCATATACTCACCCAAAACCTGTACTATAGCTACTATTGCCCACAACCCAAGTACCTAATCATTGGGTACTTGGACCCTCTGGGTAAATGTAGAAATTGATACAGGAGGCCAACTCAAGCACCCTACAAACCCTGAAATCCACGGAGCCTTTAAAGCCGCCGACAGCCCAGGAGGTCATCGACTCCCGGTTGCTGCGCTCCGTAGCAGCAGCCTCTGGAGTGCGAGGGCTCGCCGAGGACACCTGCTATGTGAAAGTGACCATCTAGGGGGGTCCAAAAAACAAGTTATATAGGGGTTATGTAGGGGTCATATTTGGGATAATGGAAAAGAAGATGGAAGCTACGATTTAGGGTTTAGGGGGCCCCAAAATGACAATCTAGAACAAACATCGCGTGAAGCTGGACACTCGACAGCGTGGTCGGAATCATGGGCTCATTGTGCTACTGCGCTTGAACATCTTGTCTTCCATAGCGCTACTCAACATGTAGGTTGATGTAAATTGCAAATCCTGACCCTTAGACCTTTGCGAATCAAAGCCCCGTAACATCTATATCTCAAAGGTGAGCTACTGTGCAATGGACCCATACATCCCTACATAACCCCGTCTCTCTCTGAGGATGCCCTAGCAGCAGCAGTCCCACAAATCCCATACGGATCTGCAAGAAGTAAGGCCCAAGGTTTAACCTCACAGGAGCTATATCCCAAACCCCTGATTAATAAACCCCCCTCCCATTAATAGGGATTAGAATAGGGATCCTACTATTAAGGCCCTTTAAAAGGAGGGGGTTTATTAATCATGGGTCTACATTGCTCCATATCTGGGGACCCTAACCTAAAACCCTGATTTCGTTGAAGTCCCATGTACCCCTGAACCTTGGTTTCTGGAGGCCACAATAAATCCCAGTGAGAAACGCAGAGCAAACGGCTTTTGAGCACACTTACCCTGAATCCTACAAGTGAAACTTTGAACTCTGACCCAAACCCCAACTCCGTACCCAGACCCTAAAACTCCTGAACCCTAAACCCCAAAACACCTGAACTGTAAATCCTTTACCCTGAACTCTAACTCCTAAACCCTAAAACCTTTAACCCTAAATCCTTAACTCCAAACCCTAAACCCTGAACCTTCAACCCATCTAAACCCTAAACCTTAAACTCGAAGCCCTAAACCCTAAACCCTAGGCCCTAAGCCCTAAACCCATCTAAACCCTAAACCCATCTAAACCCTAAACCATCCTAAACCCATCTAAACCCTCAGCTCTGCCTTGCCGGTCTCTCCTCGAACCGAGGCAGCGGCCGCCGCAAGCAGCGCTGCGGAGGGCGCCGGAGCGGCCAGAGTGCCTGGGGCTACCAGTGAGTCACATGACCCGAGCTTAGGACTTAGTAGGATTTAGGATTTAGGGTTTGAGATTTAAGATTTAAGGTTAAGGATTTAGGGTTTAGGATTCAGGGTTTACGGTTTAGGACTTAGGATTTAGGATTTGGGGTTTAGGTTTAGGTTTTAGGATTTAGGGTTTAGGACTTTGCGTTTATGAGGTTTAGGGTTTCAGATTGGGGGTTTGGAGTTAATTAAGGGTTTAGGACTAAGGGTTTGGAGCTTCCTCTTGGAAAACCCTGCTTCAAGCAGTTCCTCGTTGATGTAACCAAGTAGACTCGAAGAAACGTGTTTAGGATTCTGCGTTTAGCCTTCCCGTTTAGGGTTAATTTGAGCACTGCCCTGACCCCACAGCAGTCATATGTATGGCTCTTATGCAACAATTTCATACTACCACAACTACAATATCGGGGGACCGTGATAGGGCGGCGGCGAAATCATAGGGATGATCCGAGCCAAAATAGTACTAGTAGCAGGAAGTCTCAACCATAATGATGACACCATGCTTCAAGTTTTTGGTTGAGAGTAACAATAAGAATGTCCATAACACTCTAACAACATTTAGACGTGCGATGCGCTTCAGAGTTAAGGGTTAGGGTAGAGTTCAGGGAAACCGTTCTTGTAAGAGTTCAGGGAAACCGTTCTTGTAGTTAGAAGGGAAAGAAACGTTCTAACTCGCATAGAGGAAGAAAGTCACATGGAAACAGTGAGTCTACATTCCATCTGAGGGTTTAAGGCTTCCACAGTAGGCCTGAAGAAATAAGGTCTAGGACCTTGAGGTAGGTTTTCTGTCCAAGCAGGGGTTCAGGGCTTCGAGGCTTTGGAGTTAAGAGGCCTAGGGCTTTGTCTTTGGGAGGGTCTCGGGGTCCGGGCTTTGGGGGTTCAGGGTGGAAGGTTTCCAGTATGCGGGATGGGGGTCCATAGAAGACCAGCCTCATTGTCTGCCAGATTCGACGTCTACAGGGTTACATAGGGCTTAAAGTTTGGGATATGGGGGGCAGAGGCCTGAGGACTTTCAGTGGATTCCTGGGTCCTTCTTCGGGGTTGTAAGGCATAAGAGGGTTTCTATGATCGAAATCATGCAGGTCTCGTGTAAATCCTTCAAGAGGCCCCCCCCCCACCCACCCGCGTTTTCGGGCACGGGAACGAGTGGGGAAATCGGATGAACGTTGTATGTGTTCTCTAGGGATTGTTTCTGGAAATCCGCATGTAATCCACCCAATGCACTGTTATACTTTTCCTTCCGACCAGGAAAACGGTCATTTTGAGAAACCCTGGAGAACCCGTAACCACCAAGTGATCCCTCATCATCCGCATATCAAACCAGTTGCCCGTTGCCGCTCGGGGAGCCGCACTGGTCATGTTAAGGCTGGACCTGCTGTGGATGGTCAAAATCCTGCATGGCACTAGGGATTGTATACTGCCTACGATGGTTCCATTCCTTTCGAGTCGGATGTTGTCCATTTAAGTGTCTTAAACTTGGCAATCGTGGTCAAAGGTGTAAATGTAGGACCCATAAAGCCACACGAACGTAAGGACCCCAAAGATGTTGCATGGAATCCGCCAGGCTGGTCATGAAACTAGGACTGTACGAGTAGGATCCTTCCATTCGCACTCAGATTTTGATGTTCGCAAAAAAAACTTATCTGTAATCTGCGAGGATTGCATATCGTGCCTTGGGATGAGGGACTATGTGGAAGTTCGCAAGCCCTAAGCCCCGAATTCTAAACGCATCGTTCGCTGCGATCCGTGTTTTTCCTTCCACCTCCTATACCAAATGCTGCAGTGACCCTAAACGTCTTGTGGAAAGCCACGTCATCCCACCCACAGACGCCCTACTGTTGAACCCGGCATGAACTCCAAATACTACACTTTCAACCAACAAATCCTGAACCCGCCTCAACTTCAAAGCCTAAACCTTAAACCCCTAGCGCTCTCCTCTTTTTTCTTCTGTTGGTCTTGATACATGTATATACACACACATTTGTATATATATATATACACATGTATGCTTGGCCAGCTCTACATGATACACATGTGTGTGTATATATATATATACATATGCCGTAAACATGTACATTTCTGCATTCTTATATAGTAGTTTCCCTACACACGGGGTCCCCCAATTTTGGGAAACCCTTATCCCTTAAAATCCTTACAAACCCCAATATTTCTCTATATAACCCTATATATCCCCTACAACCCCCATTGAAAGGTACCCCCCCCCCCTAAACCCTAAACCCTCTGAAAAAGCCCCATGCCCTTGCCTTCGAAACAGGCGAGCAAGGGGGTCGTTCGAGAGGCTCTTACGAGCCTGGGCTTGAGACGGGGGCAGATTAAGGGTTTTGGGATTAGGGTGTAGGGATTAGCGTAGAGGGAGTTTGGATTACAGTTTGACGTGAAGAGCATATGATTTCACAATACAGGGTTCCTCAACTGTAGGGGCTTCTCACGATAAGGACACGTTCTCAATCAGTTTGCCCTGGGGTTTCAGCGCGTCTCTTATGCGTGCCGTGATTACAGCAGAAGGGAATGATTGAAGTTGCGGATCCTTGACACATTGGGCACATTTCCGGGCCAACTACACTTCTTGCTAGCCATCGCAACAGCAGCTTGACAGCAGAGGCTGCAAAACAAGAAACGCATGGGCAACTCATCCCTGGGCCCTAAACAACTCACCATACAGTCTCATTCGTAGACCATACAGCTTCATCCTTGAACCCTGAATCCCAAACCCTGAGTCCTTATGCCCTAGCCTCCCAGTCCTGAACGCTGATCCCTAACCTTAACTCTAGAGCCTTGGTTCTGAATCCAATCCCCATCCCTTAACCACCATAAGCAGAGATGCAGATTGAGAGCCATCTTCGCCCCCTGCAGCACACCGAGCACTAGGTTCATCAAGAATGCATCTCGTATGTATGCGTGTATATTAAAAAGGATTAGGGGCGTCAGGAGTCAGTGTCTAGGATTCCGCAAGGTTATCCGTCGTTTTGGGGCCAATTGTAGAACAGGTCACTAGATGCGGTCTGTAGCAGCAGATTGGACTGTGAAGTGCAATGGTGATGCTCGGCTGAAGCCCTCAGCGTTAAACCCTCTCGAACTCCACCCGCTATAAACCTCAAAATGCTATCAACACAAGAAGCGCTCAACCGTAGACTCCTCGTGCTTAGTTGGTAAAGAGTGAGCGGACCACTGCAGCAATCAAGCAGCAACCGTCCCCATCATATGATCTCCTATAATCCTGGTCCCCCCATAGTTACTTCCCTAATACTCTCCGAGTTTCCCAGCGTGGCCTTATAAATCCTAAACTCTAGACCTTGAACCCTCAAGACTGAGAACTGCCCTGAGAAATCAGTTGTTTGTATGTTCTTGTCCGCTCACCCTAAAATTTCTCTGGTGCTACAAGGGGAGTGGGCAAGAGGATCCCTGTACTTCATCCCGGTCTACCCCCCAAAACCATGACATATTCCCGCCCCCAGGGCCCCCAGCCCTCCAACCCTAAACCCCAAACCCTAAACCCTAAATCCTAAACCCTAAATCCTAAACCCTGAATCCTAAGCCCTAAAACCTAAACACTAAACCCTAAACCCTGAGGCTAGCAGCGCCTGAGCCCGGCCGCGCAAATCCCCGCAGCTCCTGAAGACGCGTTGGCCGCCGAAGGAGTTCCTGTTCCCCCCCACCAAAATTGGATTTAGGAATTAGGGTTTAGGGTTTAGGGATTGGGGTTTAGGGATTAGGGTTTAGGGATTGGTATTTAGGGATTAGGGTTTAGGGTTTAGGGATTGGGGTTTAGGGATTAGGGTTCGGGGTGTAGGGTTCAGGGATTAGGGTTTAGGGATTAGGTTTTATGGGTTTAGGGTAGTTGAGGGTTGAGGGTGGTCTAGGGGGGTTGGGGTTATTTAGGGCTTAGGCCTGTTTTCTGCTGTGAGAAAGCCCAGAGTTTAGGGTTTGACAAGATGGGGGGGTTACCCTTTGGGAATCTAGAACCCTAAACCCTAAACCCTAAACCCTGGACATAATATGAGATATAGGGATTGCTAGTCTGATGATAGCAAGTCACTGCTACGGATGGCACAGGGTATTTTCAGAAATTCCCAGAAGCAGGAGAAGCATGAAGGGTATTCGCGCTGAGCGTTTAAGGTTTAGGGTCGATGGGGCGCAGGATTTATGAGGCTTAGGGTAAAGGGTTTTGCGTTTGTTGTAAAACCTGTACTTTTTCTGTAGGATTTCTTGATTGTTGGTTTCATACAGCGCTTTCTTAAAAAGGGGGTGCCTGAAGACCCTCAGGACACATCAGCATCAGGCCAAGATCATAAAGGTCCCCGTGGGAGATTCTATGGAGACTGTCCCATTGCATGAAAAATTCTCAGAGCCATTACAGTGAGTGTAGACGTACTTGTCAGTATCCGCAACTGTCCTGACTGCTGCCACCATGCGACTATCACGCTACTATCACTCTTTGATCTTCTACGTGCTCAAGGTTGCTTGCCAATCAATCTCAAGTTTGCATGGAAACCCAACCTAATATCAACAATAAGCCTAAACTAGACCCTATACCTAAACCCTAAACCTAAACAATTTGTTGTCGGGTCTGGTCTAGTCTTTGGCTCGGACATCTGGTGGGATGCCTCCCCCCAAACGGTTCCTACATTGCAAGGCCAAGGTGCAGCCGCTAGGGCCCCCAGTTTTGGGTTTTGGGTTTTGGGTGTCCCTTACAATACTTCATTCCTGAACAATTTTCTGGCTCCTATTTGTAGGCATACCACTAGAAAGCTACAACTTCATAGTTCTAATTGTGGCCTCTCATAAGAGAAATCGAAAACTACATCTAGCAAATGACCGAGTATTTACCCCTGGCCGCAAAAGCCCTAAACCCTAAAGCCTAAACCCTAAACTCCAAGCCCTACCTGGACCCCAAAAGTCTGTAAAATAATGGCCTTTATGGCTGTTTGTATGGGTTTAGGGCTATTATTTTATATACTTCGGGGGGTTTAGGTAAGCCCTAAACCCTAAAGCCCTAAACCCTAAACCCCTAAACCCCTAAAGCCTAAACCCTAAACCCCTAAGCCCCTAAAACCCTAAAACCCTAAACCCCTATAACCCCTTAACCCAATCCTCGAGTCGTTCGGGCTTCTCCTGGGGTGCCTTCCGGGCGCTGCTCGGAGCGGATGGACCTCAAGCAGCTGCTTGTTGGTACTGTTGACGTGCGAGTAGGGTTTATGGGGGTGTTTAGGGTTTAGGGTTGAGGGTTGAGGGTTTAGGGTTTAGGGTTGAGGGTTTAGGGTACAGGGATAATGGAAAAGAAAATGGAAACTACCATATTATAGGGTTTCTACATTGGGGAACTTGGAACCCTAGTAAAAAATGTATTCTTTGCTGTTCCTTATGATTATCATCAGCAAAAAGTTAAAAATATGTCCAAGTACACCTAAGTTATAGGGGTATAATACAGCGCCTATACAGAGATAGTGGAAAAGAAAACGGAAACTACCATATTATAGGGTTACATGGGGATATAGGAATTGTATAGGGAGAGTGGAAAATCAAATTAAATGGAAACTACTATGTAGGGCCCAGGGAACGAGAGAACGCAAGAACCATGGAATCTAGTATTTCGAGTTAGGGGATAGGGGTTAGGGATGAACACACAGACAAGGCCACATTATTGGTTCCCTACTTGCAACCAGCGAGTTGATCGACGTACTTCTGCGCAGCCTCACAAGCAAGAGTTCAGGATCTATCCCTAAACCCTAAACCCTAAGCCCCAAACCCTAAACCTCAAACCCTAAGCCCTAAACCCTAAACCCTTAGCCCCAAACCCTAAACCTCAAACCCTAAGCCCTAAACCCTAAACCCTTAGCCCCAAACCCTATCATTACTTAGGGTCCTGCGCATTTTGTGCATCACCTGTTCAGGATCTGTGGTAGCAGATCCATAAAAGGCGTGTGATTCAGGATTTGAGACTTCAGGCTTTAAGGGGTTTAGGGTTTAGGATTGAGGGGATTAGGGGTTTAGGGTCTAGGGTTTAGGGCTGCATGGTTAGAATTCTGCAGCATGGATCTCTCAGCTTTGCAAAGGGCTTGGGAGATTTTATGGGACATGCTGCAGACAACATCTGGGTGCTTACATAAATGGAGGGTCTCAATATAAACCCTTACATGCTATGGATTCCCCCAGGCCCAAAGGGGCGCCGATTTTTTTGGAAACCCGCTTGCAAAGGATTTGCGACGATTACAAAGATTACGGGTACCTGGAGGGTTAAGTGGACTTGGCAAATGGGATAATGATGGGATAGCTGTGGATATTGTATGGCTTGCTAAGTGCTATAGAAGCATGCTTACTCAGTTCCCCTGACCCTCCAAATTTGGGGAAAAGGTTGGCAAAACGCACAAATGCTTGTTTGTCGGAAACAAGAACCGAGGCCACTAATGAGCGATAAACAATCTTGCCCCCCAACGCTTGTAAACACAAGTGGTATCTGATAGCTTGAGCACCCTGGGGACATATGGGTTCATGAGGGCATCATAGAAGTTCCCTATGACTATGAGAGGTTGTAGAGGGAGCCATCCTTGGGAGAAGCACTCAAATCCAAACACGAAAATATCAAGCTAAGCCCGAGGCTGGGCACATCTGGAAGCCATGGTCGCATCCATGACGGCCTGTACGATCTAAGGTCCTAAGTATGAGCCCTCAATGTGGCCTAGGTGCAGGCCCTTACTTGGGCTGTAGGGGTTTTTGGCAAATATAATCAGGTATAAGAGGACCCAGGATCAAGGGCCCATACTTCCAACCATAGACATGATTACTGTAGAGGAAGTTGGTAGCCCCAACCCACAACTGAAGAACTCTAGTGTAATCATACGATAGTTATGGGTTCCATTTTGGGGGGATATTGGGGCTACCAGTATCCTCTTCATACTGTAGCTTATTTGGGCTTGATAATGAGGTTAAGGATTGGTGGCTTAATTCAGGTAAAGTGCGCATGTAGACTGTCATACGACTAGGGTTTGGGTGCTAGGGTTATATGGGGTAGAGGTACCTTTAAAGGGGGTTTATAGGGGTTATGTAGGGGTTATAGTATATGGGGTTGTATAGGGAGGTACCTTCAAAGGGGGTCTTGTGGCGCGCTAGGTTTTGTGCTGGGCATATCTCATATGACTTATTGTCCAAACTCCTCGTATCTCTCTTAATAAGCCCCAAAATACTCCCCTATATGATCCATTAAGGAGTTTGGACTATAGCTCGTTTAATGCTCCCCTATATGATATGCGATATAGACCCTCTCCAGGGAGTTTAGACTACAGCTCATATCAGAACCCCTAGCGAGGCATTACACTGAAAAGGCCTAGGTAGGATGTAGGGTTCTAGGTTACAATTAGGCTTGGGCATGCGGGTGGTGATGATGACAGCAGAGGGAGGAAGCCTAAATTACTACAGAACATGGGCCTGTCCTTGTTCTGTTCCTATCCGGGCCTTATTCCTGGCTCATGCGTGTGTTCTCGTTGCAGGGTCCCTTTGTCCAATTCCTACTCAAGTACAGTAGCATCATGGCTTCGCCTTCATTGCTTGTAGTGTTTGCATGACCTAGACCAACACTTCCTGTCTGGGGCCTTCTGCTCAAGCATAGCCTGGCATCTAAGATGCAATTAGGTTAGGATGCTCACTTCATACACGTGCATGCTGGCTGTGCGCAGCCGCAAATATGTGTACATATATATATATATCTGTATATACCTGCTGTCGTATCCCTAGGGTTCAAGCAAGTAATGGTTCCTGAGATGGGAATCTGGGGTTCGCGGGTTTGGAGCAAATCTGATAGCTCCATGGGCATCAGGTTGAGATTCAAGGGCTTGCCGCTTAAAGCAATGTTAATACAAATAGTGGTGATAGTAGTAAGAACAGTAATAGCAATGGTAACAACAGTAGACCAAGTGGTAATGATAATAAACCGGCATCAAAGCCTGGAGGCCCCAACCGCAGCCATCTACAGCAGATGGGCGTCAGGACTAACAGGGACCCAAGCGGCCTAAATCTTAAGGTTTTGGGGATGGACTGTCGCACCATGATGACGCGGGGGATATAGTCAGCAACTCTTGGGGCTGGCAAAAGAAGGATCTGGCATGATCCTGGACGGCTGAACTGCTGTAGCTGCTTTAGTTCCTGGGATTTGCTGGCGCGAAGGGTCATGCGAGAATTTGTCATCCCTGGGGAGTTGGCCATAACCCTTTGAACTCAGGGTCCCTGATGTTTGTTGGGACCCTTTAATAACTCAGCGGCTTGGGATTCAAACGAAGGCAAAGATAACAGTTGTTGAAGGGGACTGCCAGGGAAGCTGCGGCATTGCTCCCTTGAGCCAAAGCTTGTGGCATCAGATTTGACTACTCAATTTAGGGCTTAGACTTTTGGGTTTAGGGCTCAGGGTTCTACCCTGAGTAAGACAACCGAGATGGTGATACCAACTGAATCATCGAACATTGCTGAACATTGCTGTTGTCATGTGTCTGCTGCTCCTGAATACAATTCTGCTTTGCAAGACTTCTCTTTGTACACATGATAGCCCTGCAGCCGTAGCAGGAGCGATGAAGCATACCGACAGTTCTGCTGGGCACGGGGGTGTAATGACGCAAGTAGGATGCATAATTTCATTGACACTCGTGCCAATGCTGCTACCGACTACAAGACTTCTTGACGACAACAACGACTACGACTCCTACAGCCGCTGCAGCTGCTGCCAGTGCTTCTTTGCCTGAAGCAACAAGAAACCGGACATGCAGGCGCCACGTTTTGCATCATGGGATTCTGGATCATCATCGCAGCGCCGCCGGAGGACTTGAAAGCCTTCGACATTGTCAGCTCCTGAACTTTCAGCGTGAGGGCTTCTCATAGCTGCTCGTACTGTCAGCAGATGATCTGTCCAGAAACATCTCTGGGGGTTGAAGTGCTGCCCAACAATTCGACGACAAAATCTAGGCACTGCTCTACATGAGACGAATTGCCAATGCCAAGCTCAGGATGGTTGCACCATGCCGCTAATTAAAACCCCTCTCACCTCTGGCTGTTACCTAAAATGTATGATCTCCGGGAAACTTGGCTACTAGAGGGGCGATTGAATCATCTGCACTACCAAGATTCCCTCAGCTTCAACCCAAAACAGTAAACCTCAAATCAAACCAAGCTCGCAAACCCTGAACCCTAAACCCACAATCCTAAACCCAAATCACGCTTGAGTCATTTCAGGCTTGTCCCTCGTGCCTTCGCTAGGTGATTTCCCCCACCGAGGAATAGTGAAAACAATGTATACTTGCCCCCATATGTCCCCATGTATTCCTGGTCTAAACCCTAAACCCTAAACTTGGTGGTGGGCGCACCACCTCCTGCTTCCTGCTGGCGCTTAAGTGGGAGTGGGGAATGAATATAGGTACCATGATACTATATACGGGGATACATGATTGAGGATTACATCGGGATTCTTCTAGGGATCCACTCTCCCTAAACGCTAAACCCCCCAACCGCACCCGTAGTACTTTCTCTGGCAAGGGGCTTCAATCTTGGCTCGTACCAGTGCCTTGGCTAACTTCCAATTGTCGCCCACCACGCGCACACCTGACACTTGTGCTTCAGACTGTTCAGGATCCCTTAGGTGGACCCCCCACCCAGTAATAGTGACTATAGGGGATAATAGGGATTATACTAGGGTCCTCTTACATTCCTCTTATACTAGTAAAGGATCCCTGTTTAGGGTCTAGGGTAGGCTCCTACCTGCAAGGCGCTGCTACCCAAGCTTATGACAACGGGCTACTTTTCCCCAATTTTTAGGAAATCAGTGGAAGTAGGCCATAATGATAGGCTACTGGCTTTTTGCTGTAAGGCCTCAGGATTCTAGAAGAGATCCGAACGAAACTCACGAATATGAGGGTTTAGGGTTTAGCCAGGATGGTACAGATATGTTGGGTTCCAGGGGGTTCTGGATTGTGGGGGTCCCAGTGAAGGGATGATGAAAACTGCACTTTTAGAACCTCCCACACGTCAGGGAGGGGGGGGGGGCGCAATTACGGTGCGTGGCTCTTCTAGAGGTTCTTAGAGAGGCTCCTAAATACCATGGAGAGCAAAAAAAATGTTCCCAGTTTCACCTCTAATGATTTTAGTGTTGTCGCACTCTTTTGAAGGAGGTCCCTACAGTTTCCATGTTCTTTTCAATTATCCCCATCTAACCAAAATATATACCCTATAACCCCTATATATAACCCCTATAGATAAGAGTGCCCAATACTAGACTGTACCAGAAACAAGTAACAGGGGGTCCGCAGTTTCAGCCCTATAGTGTTTCCGACGCCATGTCTCAACACGGCAATCCGCGCCTACCCGTAAACAACAACACAGCAGGCTCTTCCGCCAAGATTACATATACAACACCACAAATGTGTGACAGAATTGCAATGTGCAGGCCTTATCGACTCCAGGAGTGGCAGTTGTCAACATTTCACCGTTAAACATGACTGTCCAAAGCCCGAGCTCAAAAGCAGGATCCCTTATACATCCCCAAAGGATAGGAGCGGTATGATTTCTTATTGGCTAGTTGTCCCTGGTGGCTGAAAGAAATCTGTCACCACTTAGAACCCCGAGTATACTGCAACTCATAAGGCATAGGGTATTGGTTAGGAGGACCCCCCACCCTGTAATAGTGGTATAAGAGGACCCTAATATAATCCGTATTATCCCCTATAGTAATAGTGGTGGGGGGTCCACCTAAGGTATTGGTTAGAGACTCTAGGGTAGGTATGATTTCTTGTTGGCCAATCGCCCCCAGGTCATCATTTCGCGCGCCTTGCATACCGCCCGGTGTAGCAGATGGCTGGATGGTGATGGAGACCTGACCACCACACCTCCACAGGGAAAAGTGCCCCAACTGTATAAAGGTGCTCAAAAGAGGGGTGCTCCTGGGGACCTTTTGGCTTATTAGGGAATGTCTCCGGGATCTGGGGCCTTGGAATGACTTTGAGAAATCCTTCTATCAGGCCAACAGCATCCCTATATGGTTGCCTGAATTGACTTCAACTCGCACAAGATCTAGTTTTCAAGGTCAGGGCATGGGAAATTGGTTCCAGCCGTAATCGAGACGAAAGGAGCCTGGACATTGGGGCAGAATGCTTATATCGCCAGCATACGCCCACCAACCTTAGAACACCCTGAACCAAAAGCCTCTACAAGTAGCTCCAAGACCCTAACCCCTTCATGTACTCAGGTGCCGTGCATGAATGAGACACCAGAACTGCTCGTGCCGTTGGGCATGGCACTGTAAGGGCCAGGCAAATCGAGCTTGGGGCTTACTGCAACCAAGTTTCAAGAAGGGTCTGAATCTAGAATCAAATAAACCCAACCATCATCCATGTTTCTTTTTGATTGTGCCTGACAGTTGCAAGGGCCACAGACATACGGGCAGAAGAAGTCACAGTGGCATGTCGCCGAATGCCCAACTTGACATTATCTTCCGGGATCGGGAACAAATCTTGCGGGGACATCATGAAACATACTGAACAGCAGCCACCGAAGCCATTGACTTCTGAAGGACATCATCAAAAAGTTGTTCCCCAGTATTTCGACGCGGCATTGAGACGCAAACCTGAAGCTTCCCAAACGTCCTGCTACCTACTAGGATGTACTTGAGGCCAAAAGGGGCTCCTGTCTGGATTCTTTGGCCCCAAGTATATACTCTATACACACATTTGTACCTGGACCCTGCGCGTTTTCTTAATCCCTTCAGGGCCTCTCACGCAAGTCTTTGATGGTCTCGCCGCCTTTGCCGATGAAGAGCCCAACCAGGTCGGCGGGGATCTTTACGTCCTCCTCTGGGTTGCAATTTCAAGGCCCTAGCTGGGCGCGAGAGGGTTGACAGCGATGGAAGACCCGGCCCTTCCCACCCCTTCCTTCCTAGGCCCGCCTCATCAATCAAGACTAAACTTAAGCTCTAAGCTTTAAACCCTGAACATTTCACTTTTAGTAGTAGCAAGACTTCAATAAGTGTCTTTTCCTCATCGCGTGGGCAACCCCAAGCGTCAAACCTTACCGTAGCTCCCGTACCCACAACCGTTCCCGACAGGGTAAGCAGCAATCTCACGCGAACCGTCTGAAGGCAGGGGAGTTCATATAAGGCTATACAGGGGCTTATTGTAATCAGATGTCATGTTCATATAGGGGCCTACACAATTACCAACATTAATTTGAAATCCGTTTGAGGTACCCTGTATACCATATCTGAACAATCTGAACCAGGAATCAACTCTGTTTCCACTTAATTTTCGATTTTATGTTGCATGCGATCCTCCATCTTTTAAATTCAGCCTCAACCCTACAGTGGTAGTTTCCTTTGTTTAAAATGGAATTAATTAGGCGGGCCTCTACAGTAATGCTGAGTCCTGATGAGTGTGGGGGGGCCTTAATTCTGCGAAGTTTGGCAGAATATTCAGACCCCCTGAATCTTGTTTGGGGGGGACGGCTTAATTGTGCGAAGGTGCGCGGCCCGATTGATGGTGGGCCAATGGGCCTCGATTTCAAGCCCTTTTACCCGAGCTAACGAGCACCGGAAGCCCTGTCCTATTGATTGAAAATTAGTTGCAATTCAAATTTGTTTCGGGGGTTAACAGCCTAAACCCCTAACCCCTAAACCCCTAAACCCTAAACCCCTAAACCTCCACTATAATCACTTATCAGGCCCCAGCACTGTAGGGCCCTCTCGAAGAAGGGTCCTCACTTTGCTCTGCCAACGGGGCCCCTGTCGGGGACCACTTGCCTCTGCTGCAGGGCTTAGGGCTTACCTGGACCCTCCCATGTAGTTCCTTTTTGGGTTTGGTATGGTTTTTTGGTTAGGACTTTTATTAGGACTACCAAAAAGGTACTACATTGGAGGATGTCCTACCTTTTTAGGGGTATACCCTACAAATTTATGGGACATTACCCCTAAAAAGGAAGGACATCCAGGGTCCAGGTAGGGCTTAGGACGCATAAGAATGAGAAGAGATTGGGACTCTTCGGGGTCTGGAAACTCAGGATTAGGACTTATTTTCTAGACTGTCTAGACTTCAGAGGCTAGGACTTAGGGTGCAGCACTTAGGTTGGAAGATTTGGCCGGGTTTTGGAAGGAGCCCAGGCTTACGTACCAACATATCAGAGGATGTGACTGCTAATTAAGTTACAGCCGGCTTAGAATAAATTGATAGAGAGCCTTGCAAGAACTTCGATGATTTGCTGGCTTGAATTAGTGGTTGCGAGTTGGCCTTCTGGGTGAAGACTCCAGGACTTTAGGCGAATGCGTCCGGCTGTAGCATGTTGTTTGCAGATGCAAAAGAGGGCCCCAAACCCCCGACCTACGCCCATAACTGCGACCTGATCCCCGAGCCCAAGACCATGAGCTCCACCACGGCCAAGTTGCATCCACGCGCGCGGAAGATGTCCTGGATTACCGCCTCTGCTCTCTCCTGGGGCTTTCTTGGTGCAGGACTATAGGGTCTACTTACTGGTGCTTGAAGAGCAGGGGGGGAGGTGGATCCTTGCTTTATAGTTCAATTCGCCGGCTTTTATTTATTACCTGGGCCTTATGCGGCATTTCGAATCCACAGCCCCTCATCTCATTCGCCTTGCATATAATCCTGTAAGGTACCTTGACACAATCACTGGATCTCCTGTGCCATGTTGGAATATGTACTGGGCTCTTATCGCAAAAGAAGCCAAGGCCTGTCTCGTTCGATCCACGGCCCCTATCTAATTCCCAGAGGAACGCTGAACCCAGATGCGATAATGCCAACACGCCTAGCCTTCTAGTCTCTCGTGTAAGTAATTGCGGCTGCTCATAAAATACATGTATGCGCATGCCCCTGTTGTAGTACCCGTCTCCGACTACCCCCATAAGCACCTGTGAGGTAAGGGAGTGTAGGGTTGCGGGCTTAGGATTCGGATATGGGATCTAAATGGATCTAAGTAAACGCTCTCTAGCATGTCTATAGAGACTATCCAAATTCAAATTCGCCAGGAGCCTTTGGGGCCTATGAGGTTGTAAGCATGCCGTCAGAGGTTCTTGAAAGTGCCTCCCTCCTAGCATAAAGCCTAAAATCCTAGGTTACAGTAGATCAAGGCTAATGTGGGTTCAGGGTCTCGGGAAGTGAGGGGGGCTGAGAAAAATGCCCTAAACACACAAACATCAAAAACCTTCAAACGCAGGCGGAGTGTCAATATCACCCACCACAGAGATGCTGCCCTGGGGCTCGTGAGGCAGGTGGTTGACCTTGATGTCGCACCCACTGCGACTGCAAACTTCGCGTATGGTTGAGCCAGCCTTGCCAATCAGTACCCGAATCAAGTGCGCCGGAAGCTCGATGACCTTATGGCCCTTGGGTCGGTCCGGGTCGTTCTTTTGCTTGGGGGCCGACGGAGCCGGTGGAGGGGCGGGGGCGTCCGAGGACTTCAGGGCCTGCATCATATCCTGCATCCAGGCAGGTTGGCTGGCCTCGTCCCACTTGCTCCTCTTGTCGGAAGCGCTGGCGGCCGCGCTGGCAGCACTTGTGCTTGGAGCTCCGGGGACCGGGGGCGGCTCCACCAGCGAGCTGCGGCCCTTGTCTCGGCTGCGGCTCCGCTTTTTCCGCCGGGATTTGCTGCGCTTGCGGCGGCTCCGCCTGCTTCGGCTCCTTCGGCTGGAGCTCCTTTTGCTTCGGCTCCGCTTGCTCCGGCTCTTTCGACTGGAGCCTCTGCTGCTCCTGCTCCGCTTGCGGCTGCGGCTGCGGCGTTTCTCGGACTTTTCAGACTTCTCGGGCTTGTCAGGCATGTCCTTCATGAACTTGCTTAGGGCCGCTGAAGCTGCCGCCTTCACCTCAGCATCTGAAAGGGGTGCACGAGGAGCTGGAGCGGCGGGCACTCCCATGTCCATGGTTGGAGGCGGGGGTGGTGGGGGCTCCAGCATGGAGGGTGGTGGCACCAAAGGAGGACCTGGTGGCAAATGCGGATGTGGATGATGTGTATGCAAGGGGATGGTCACCTGGGGGAAAGCGATGGGAGTGCCGAAGGCGGTTGGTGCACCAAGCGGCGGGGGAGGCGGGGGTTCCATGTGTATGAAAGGGGCTCCATGCAGCTGGACTGCTGGCACTGCAGCAAACGGAACCTCAGCAACTGCTGTCAAAGCTGCACAGGTGCCAGCTGGCCACTACAAACTTCATATATCTACAAATGCACAAACACCACAGCGAGCAGAAACTCAGGTAACAAACACTGACTAAAGCTTGATGTCGCTCACCGCGTAGCATTTAGAGGCCGCCCGGTTGGCTCAGCCCACATGGCAGCAAGAACTGTTCATTCAACTGGCTTGCCCTTTCGGCTGATTCTGGGTTTTTGCTCTGGAGCTAGAAGACATGTGCATCATCAGGCTAAGGCAATATGCGCTGCTTCTGCGGCGTGGTCGGAAGTTGTTGGCAATGCTCCGGACAATGTGTTCACAAATACGTAAAGACGTGAGGTCCTTGCTCTTCATACAATACTTGGGTGCACTATGCACCATGCGAGCACTCAAGCTGGCGCAAACGACGGCAAATCGGATAAGTTGCTGTTGAGGTGTCTGAGAGGGTTCGAACATTTCAGCACCAACACGACTGTAAAACATGCAGGAAGTTCTCTTGACAATTTGAAAGAGAAAACTTCCAGCCTTGGCTTCTTTTTGTTCTTCTGAGCGATCTTGCCGTCTCCACTCATCAGCAGAGGATGTCTCACAGCAATGTTAGGGGTCCATCTTGACAGAAGAAACCCTCCCTCATCTTTGAGGAGATCGGTTCCATAACCCAACCCGAAACCCTGAACCCTAAATCCTGAACCCTAGATTCCCTAAATCCCACACCCTAAGGTGCAAGAACTTCTCAGACAACCACTTCAGCTTGCTGGTGCAAGTATGGGCCGGAGGCGCAAACTTTGCCGCCGCAATATCTGGAGGATACGCACCTGAGTAGCGTTTTTTTTGTGGTTAAACCTAGTAAGATGGTTAAACCTAGTAAGAGTATATTCCTTATATGAAATACTATACCCCAACAGGAGGATATAATCTTACTCTATATTGGGTAACATAGTATCCCCAAATAAAAGGGATCCTTAGAATATAGGCTATTGTCATTAGCAGTTTGTCAGGTTACTGATAACACCATGTTTAAGGTGTGTAGAGGAGACGATTTTGGTAACCCCAAAGCCTAAAAGACAACCCTATAACCATCATATGATAGTCCTAGGGTCCTGATTTTGGAGGGGTGGAGTTACCAAAAGCCCCTTATTATCAAAATCCCTTTGCTAAACCCCCAGTACCTCCATGGGTTTGGGATGCCTTGGTGGCTGCAAGCCTTGGATATGCCTAGCCCAGCTTCAGCTGAGGATCCATGGCTTAGCTCTGCTTAATTGGGGTCATATTGGGGTTATTTAGGGGTTATAATGGGATAAGGGAAAACAAAATGGAAGCTACTATCGTATATTGGGGTTATAAATATATTGTTTATGATTTAGGGTTTAGGGTTTGAAGTTTAAGGTTAAAGGCTTAGGGTTTAGGGTGAAGGGATGGAAACCAAATGGAGCCTGTGGATCCACGCGACACTGCTGGCGACCTCGAACTTTGAGATCTGCGGCGCAGCCCTAACAACCCTGATATATGGTAGTTTCTCAAAATGAAAATGGGGAACCCCAATATAGACTCCAAAATGCTATAACCCTTGTTATAGGGACCCCCCCAAAATTACCCCTAAGTTTGGGAAACCCTCACATACCCCGGACAATCCTTTCCTGCGAGTGTTGCTTTGTAAGCCCCGAAGTGCAAATGGAGGACCACTGTGCCCCGGAAATATCCTTTGCCTCTCAATTCTATACATACCTTAGGAGGACCCCCCACCCTGTAATAGCGGTACAGTAACAATATAAGAGGACCCTAATATAATCCCTATTATCCCTTATACTCACTATTACTGGGTGGGGGGTCCACCGAATACATACCTGAAACAACAATGTACCCGAAACACCCCGGACTCCAAGACCCTAAATACATCAGCTCCTACATCACCCAAATGTCAGTGCAAGGAGCAGCGGAGGCACATCAAAGGAAGAGTCTGGAACTGTCAAGTTGACGGATCCAGGCTGCGCAAGGAGAACAAATTAGGCTTTGGGGGCAAAGGCATTCAGGCAGTACATAGTAAGAATGGCAATAATAGTGATAACAACAGTTATAAGTTATTATTGTACTAGGTTTTACAGTGTTTGGGCATTGAACGGCTGATGGGTTGGGGATCAAAGGATTGGATCTGTGGATTCAGGGCTTGTGGCCTTGGGGAACTTGAAGTGGATCGGGGTATTTAGCTCGGGTCTTGGCAGTTATGAGTGCTGCACAAGGGAATCCAAGCCATATAATCTAAAGGGCTTAGTTTGGTAAACCCTACAGCTTGCAATTTGGGCTCAGGGACGCCACCTGGATGTTCCTGTGAGTAGCATTTTTTTTGGTGGTTGAACCTAGTAAGATCATATTCCTTATATGAAATACT
>CAJNIZ010041458.1:30465-55906 GCA_905231905.1 Symbiodinium pilosum
CTATAGTGCGGGCTCTATTATAATCTTTATATGCGGGGTTATTTTTTCGGCTCATATAGGGGTAATATTGGGATAATGGAACAGAAAATGGAAACTACTACAATGGGTTTATTTAGGGTCTACGGTTTCGGGCTAAGGCTTTTTCAGGTTCTCAGACTTTTTTATTACGGCCAGGGTTGGGGGGTTAGGGATATCGTGGCACCGACAGGCTTTTGGAAGCTCTACCTACGGCAACCCAGACCCTCAAAGTCGTAAAGATTCCCCGGATCGAAATAGTAGGGTTTTAGGTCCCAAATACCTTTAATGTTATAGTATTTGGGCCCTAAAGCCCTGTTATTTGGGTCCTTGGACCCTTAGGGTCCATGATGAATACACAGCTCGGGTTTCGGGTTTAGGTTGGCTTCTGCGGTGAAGCAGGAGGGAGCACATGCGACTTTTCAGCATCTGTGGGGAATACCGAGCAAGGCATGGAATCTTTAGGGTTTAGGGTTCAGAGTTTAGGGTCTAGGGCTTACCTCGCGCCAGGAAGAGACTCGTCCCCTCAAGCATTCAGCCCTAAACCCTATACCCTAAACCAAGACCAACCATAACCCTAAACCCTAAACCTTAGATCGTAGCCTAGGCCCCAAACCTAAACCAAAAGCAACCCTACAACCTGGTTTAGGGTTTAGGGGCTTAGGGTTGTATCCCTAAGCCTCAAACCCCAGAAGGGTTAAGATCATGGTCTGAATCACAAGCAAAGTGCTAGACGACCGTAAATGCTAAATCCTAAATGCCAAACCCCAAGCCCAAAACCCTCCAAGCCTTGCACTCTAAACTTCAAAGCCTAGGCCCCTGAACCTTAAACCCTGTTCAATGCAGCCTTCAGGGTTTCCGGGTTCAATGTCATCCCTGTGCGCATCATCCCGTCAGCCCAAGAATTTAGAAAAGAAACCTCAGGAACGTGACGGTTAGGGTTGGGCTAAAAAATGACCAGACCAATTAAAGTCTCATAGTTAGGACCCAGGAAACAGGTAGGGGCCCATGTTAGTGGCCGGTGGGTGGGCCCTTAGATGGGCGTAGAGATTAAGGCTTTAAGTTTCAGGGATTAGGGTTTAGGGATAATGGTTTAGGGGTTAGGGCTTAGGATTTCCGGATTACTGTCTACGGCTTAGGGATTAGGGTTTAGGGATGAGTGTCTTATCATTAGGATTTGCATGTTCACGGGACTTGACCCTAAACCCTAAACCCTAAACCCTAAACTCCTAAACCCTAAACCCTAAACCCTAATCCTGGCCATCAGCACCCTAGCTGGACGTATGTAGGTTACCCTTGTAAGTAGGGCTAAAGCCCCAGTTACAAGTACTTGCTAAATTTCATGAAGCTCCAAAGGCTGAGTGAACATTAGCTACTCCAGGGCCCAAGGAACCAGCCCATGGGCAATGCAGGGACCTAAACCATGGGAATAGGGTTCTGGGCCATATCACGGTAGCCATATAAACAAACCGTGGCTGTACGTGTATATGTATGTGTGTATGTATATTTATATTTTGATATAAATACACGCGGGTGTATGTGTGTGTGCATATATATTTATGTGGGAAGAATACTGGTACCTTGTCAGGCTTCTTCAGCACGTGGGCCCTTCAAATTTGTTTTCCGCCCCGGCCTCCATCGGCTTTCTCTTTGTAGCATTGGACGATGCATTGGAGGCCGCCCGGGACCTCATCCGTGATCGAACGTTTTTCACTAGTTAAGCCTATTACGAAACACCTGAATTAATTATTCATAATGATGCAGCTAAGAGGTCATAATATATTAGCTATTGCTTATTACTGGGTTGCTGGTTAGGAACCTGAGTTCGCCGAGGCTGACCCAGCCTCAGGGCGTTTGGAATTTTCCGCCCAAACCCTCCCCCCTCCCCATCCCTCCCTCCCCTTCCCCCCTCCCCTCCCTTCACCTCCCCTGCTTCGCTACCTCATCCCCATCAGGGTTATAATGTTGCGATATAATACGGAGTTAAGGGTTTAGGGTTTACGCACACCCCCTGTCCCGCCCGCGCCCTATAGCGAGCATCACGCTCTGTGCACCCAACCGCCGAGGCGGGTGCGCGATAGCAGTTACTATAAGGAGGAAGCCCTATCATGTACTATATACCCGTTTAATCCGGGTAATTTAGAATAATGCCAATTCCGAATCTAAGGCCACTTTGGTACGATTCCCTATATACACCACCATTTAGGGTGAGGTCGGGTGAGGTCGCTTTAAATTGCCCCGTTTCATAGTCGCGTAATTTGGTAGTTTCCCAAAATATGGGGACCCCAATACAAACCCCAAAATACTATGCTCCTTATTGCTGGGACCTCAAGAAGGTATCCCTAACTTTGGGAAACTCCCTAAACCCTAAACCCTATGTCAGCTCCATATATCCCTACATATATATATATATATATAGAGCTTTTGTTAATATCCCTATATATTATATATATATACTAAAGTTCCTTAGCAGCAACCTTGGTAACAGCTCGGGTTTTGCCTTCCTGGGCTCCTCTCAACCTATGCAACCCCCTCAACTCATGCACTAGGATGTAGGGTTTAGGGGGTCAGGGTGCAAGGCAAGACTGGAAAAGAAAATAGAAGCTACCATCGGAGAATCAAATGGAAACGCACATGGACAATTAAATGGAAACAATGGTAGATTAGGGGGAAGGCCTTCCCTCTTCACAATACCAGAAAGGCATCCTGGAGACATGCATATGAGCCCTGGACTGAATTTGTAGTATATCCCTTGAATAAGTCCCCCCCTGAACCCTATATATTCCCCTATAGGTCCCCCCCAACCTAAATTTACTCCGTAGCTCATATGGCGCTGAAGCTAGAGTGGGAAAGTTAATCTGTGTAGCTATCCCTATCTGTGACTGCCCACCTCCTGCTGAAGCCCCCCTAAACCCTAAACCCAAAGTTCATACTCAGTTCCCGTAGACGGGTACTCTCACCATGGGAGCTACACTCTAAACTCCTAGTATCCCCCTTAATAAGCCCTATAAATCTCCCCTATATAACCCCCTTTAAGGAGTTTAGACTATAGCTCATGGGAACAATGTACAGCAGGGCCCCCTTTTCAATGCGAACTATAGGGTTTAGGGTTTAGGGTTTAGGATTTAGGGCTTAGGGTTTAGGGTTAGAATCCTTCTTGGCGTGAAAACCTAGACACGCAGGGAAGAATGCGCTTCAGACACTGCAGGGAAGCAGCAGAGAAGAAGTAGGAGAAGTTTCCCGTAGACCTCCTGCCTGTCCATGTATACTATACCAAAATATACTATACTAGTCTATAATATACTGTAATATACTTTGATCAAATTTCGTTTTTGAACCTGGATCTCCATCGGCTGTTTTTTCAGCTCAGCGTGTTGCCAGCAGGTCTACCGTGCCAAGCAGCATGGCGTCGGTGGTCCATGCAGCTCAGGTTGGCAACCGTGTTGATGTGCATCGTCTCATGTCCATGGTGCACTTGCAGCTGCCTCGCAGCACCCTAAAACCTAATTGAAAACCCTAAACCCTCAATAAGGGGTTCCATTTCATGTTCAACTTTCTTTTTCAGTTGCTTCTCCATTATTAAGGGGGTATAACCTACCACTTCAAGAACCCTAAGTACACGATCCCTCCTCAACCCTAAGCCCTAAACCCTGAACCCGGTTTCTATCAACCCTAAATTCTATTTCTATAAGCCCTAAACCCTATTTCTCCTATATTTCTATAAACCCTAAACCCTATTTCTATAAGCCCTAAACCCTATTTCTATACACCCTAAATCCTACATTTCTATAAGCCCTAAACCCTATTTCTATAAGCCCTAAACCCTATTTCTATACACCCTAAACCCCATTTCTATACATCCTAAATCCTATATTCCCTATTTCTAAAAGCCCTAAACCCTATTTCTGTACACCCTGAATCCTATATTTCTATAGGCCCTAAACCCTATTTCTATAAGCCCTAAACCTTATTTCTTTAAACCCTAAGCCCTAACTACAGGACTGTCCTTAGGAAGCCAGGTCCCAGAGGTTCTTTTGCGCCGCTCAGGCCGCGTTGGGCATCCAGAACTTGTCTTGAAGGTTCACTTGTACCGCCCAGGGTTTAGGGTGTAGGGTTTGGGGGCTAAGGGCTTAGGGTTTACGGGTTTAGGGGGCGTCCTATATTTTTGGGACGAGAATACCGTCTTGCTTACTGTACGTGAGCCCTGGATTAAATTCGTAGTCTATCCCTGAATAGGTACCCCCCAAAAAACCCTGTACATTCCCCTATAGGTCCCCCGCAACCTAAAGTTAGTCCGTAGCCCATGTGCCTTCGGAACCTCTACCTTTGCGGGTCTCCTTGTTTTGCGCTATCCCAGGAACGCCCCAATGGCTCACACCCATAAACGCCGAGTAGATGCGGAACGGCCAAAAAAATCCATACTTCACATGCGCCTTCAACGCTCAAGCCTAAAACCTAAACCCTAAACCCACCCAGTTAACCTTTACAAAGGCTACCTATCAGAAAGCCTTGCAGACAGAAATCTCGAAGGTTCCCCCCAACTCAAGGAGATGTGACTTCTTCCCACCATAACATGAATTACATACCTCCTTCATAGGACCCCTACAAGTAGACTGTAAAGGGGTGGGGGAAGTACCCGACCTGATGCCCTATTATTGGAGCCTTGGGGCCATGAAGGTTGGGGACTAGCTGGGGTTAAGGGTTTGGAGATTGCCTAAACCCTTAAAACCACACCCCCTTTTTTGGGGGGGCACTTGAATTCAATGGTGTATGGTTTCTCTTCTATATAAAATGTGGAGTACATCAAAAAAGAACAGTTTAAGGGGTTTGGGTGGGGTCCTTACCCAAGAAGTGGCTGTTGTGGCTTTTAAACCCTTCTATGTCTGATTGCTCGGCTACCCAGGTGAACAGGGATTATGGTTTCTTCTTACCTTGGCGTGCGAAGAGATTCTGTCAGGAAACTAGCAAGAAGGCCCAACTATAGAGGGTGCTTCCCCTAAACCCTGAACCCTAAACCCTTGGACAACAAACCCTAAACCCCAAACCCTAAACCCTAAACCCTTAGCCCCCAAACCCTAGACACAAGAAGGGCCCCAACTCGTTCAGCAGTTTGTCCACCCGGTTGCGAGCCGCTTCTGCGGACAACGCGGACGAAGGCTCAGGGTATTGGGTGGTTGGGCTGAAGTTTTTTTTTTAGGGTTTAGGGTTTAGGGTTTAGGATTTAGGGGCCTTAGGATTTCTGGGTTTGAGGCTAGGATTGGAAAATTTGGAGTGAAGAGGATGAGGTTTGGCAACATGAGACTCAGGTTTAAGGACCGGTGATGTCGAGCACATGACCGCACCTCAGTGCATACAGAAGCTCAGAATAAGCTGCACATATTATGCGCATAAGCCGTCACCCCTCAGAATTTTCCGAAACTAGAACAGCATACTACAATTGGAATATTTGTTATTGTCAAGGGGGGAGCTTGCAAAGATTGGCTGAACAGATTCATTGAGGAGGAATTGCGGGGAGTGTCTAGCGTTTGGGGCTTGAGCTCTAGACTCTAGGCAATACTTGAAGGTTCATGGAACTTGGCTACTACTCATAACCGGCTAGCTGGGGGCAGCACCCCACTTATAGCACCCCTGACTGGACGCATAAAAGTTCTCCCAAGTATTGTATGAAGGCGGTTAAGGATCCAATCATGGTTTGTTACCACCCCTTGAACCGGTCAGAAAGGACTGCCTCCCGCCCAGCAGTTTTGAGATTTTGGAGCCAGACGATGTCTCTGCACCTTTCGCAGGAAGTCTCACAACCACATACCTGTCTACATAGTGTTACCTGCTATCAAGTAGTTTCCATCTCCTTGTCCACTATCACTATATGACCCCAATATACTATAGCAGTTTCCATTATCCCTAAACCCTAAACCCTATATAACCCTAATATACTACAGTAGTTGATCCTTCAAGTAAGGCAATGGGCAAAGGCTAGGACATGGACATGATGTACATGCCTGCATGGTTATCGATATCATGTTGAGGTCTTTTGAGGTACTTTTCCCATAACTATAGGCGGAATGTAGCACTATCTATGTTGGTACCCAGTATTTTTTTAGGCTTCTACACTCGGATGATTTTTGCAATTGTTTCCTCTTCCTCTGTCTAAAGATGCTCATGTCCCAACATTCTGGATTCCGACCCCGATAGCTGAACCTTAAAGCCTAAGCCCTGAACCCTAAATCCTAAACTCTAAGTGATATATGCAAAGCCCCAAAACATCTTATTCTCACACTATCCCCATTCCCTACATGATACTCAAACTTTGCACAACTACATATGGTAGTTTCCCAAAATAGTCCCAATATAGACCCTAATATAATGTAATTCTTCTTTTTTTTTTTTTTTATGGGGGGCCCCGAAAAGGTACCCCTAAGTTTGGGAAACTCTCTTAACCCTAAACCCTATACAAGCTCTATAAGATCCTTAACCCTTACATAAACCTGAAACTTTCCACATCTACATACCATGTTCAGCAAACTTCTAATTCATCCTTGGCGGCCTGTCTTTGACCCTAAACCCTAAACCCTAAACCCCGAACTTCTACTTCCCCCTTGGCGGCCTGTCTTTGACTCCAACCACAAGCGCAGACGTTCTGGAACCGAACTCCCGGCCTCCCAGTCCTGGCACCACACACTTTACTGGGTTGCTGTTTAGGGTTTAGGGTTAAGGGGTTAAAGGGACTTAAGTTAGGTTACTATAATGGGTATAGGGTTTAGGGTACTTTTAGGTTTGTTAAGGGGGTTCGGGTTTACGGTTTAAGGAACTTAAATTCAGTTACTATAATGGGCTTAGGGTTTAAGGTTTAGGGCTATAATATCCCCCTATAATGGAGAATCAAATGGAAAAGAACATGGAAAATCAAATGGAAACTGGGGTCATATACGTAGGTGTTTAAGGAACGTAATTTAAGCTACTAAATTGGGGGAACCCTGCTAATTATGTACTATACATACCCATTTTATGGTGACTTAGTTTAAGTTCCTTAACAACAAGCCAGCTTCAGAATTTGGAGGTCCGGGGCACTTTCTACCTACGTAGCAACTGTAAATACAGCCCAATCATAAGTTACACAACTACAATTCATTGGATATGAACGGGTTACAAGTTACAGGAACAAGTACTGGGTGCATCTTTAACAGGGTGTCGGGCTCAAGGTCAAGGCTTCAGGCTTAGGCCTTAGGATCTAGGAGCCCGGGTTAGGGGTCTAAGTCGAATGAAGGAGCACCGAAAGGAGCAGAACTAGAAAGGGGAAATGGAAGCTGGGCGTATGTGCAGATTGGTAACTACTCAAGCCTCTACAGTCCACCGATGCAGAGAACGATACAGGACTTACAACGGTGGGTTTTCGCGTTGCGTCGTTGGTGCCAAGTTCGTTGACAGAATGCTACGGCCCTCCACCACGGGAAATACTGGCCAGCATGGTATTTTCCACACACTTATGCAATTGAGGTGCTGACTACTTTCAATGTATCTGCACTGAATGTCTTCGAAAAAAGCGAAAGCGTTTTAGGCTGGGGTGGGGATTGAGGGGGGGTAGTTAGGTGACCCAAACAGGGTCCAGGTACTCATGTGGTATACACTTTGGCCCCCAAAAGTGCACATTTGGGAACCTCTTTATATACCAGATGTAGTTCATTTGGGAACCTGGACTTCTTGGCAACTAATTGGAGGCTTATAACCTACATAGCGGCTGCACCTCACACCCATGTATTGCCAGGATAACTCGGCAGGGGCATGCTCCAATCTTGCTGGTCGGTCTGCCACCAATTCATCACCTAGCCAGGATAACTATAGTTATGCTTGACTCTTAATTGACATATACATGCACTTACTGACTAAATCATGAGTAGAACATACCTTCAATCCTAAACCCCAAGCCCTGCGATTAAATCCCAAACTAAGCATGTACATAATGTATACCCTGCGGTTTTTAGAATCTTTGGGAAGTATGCTATATGGTAGCTGTTTCAAAGTCCTGTCCCCAAAATGGCCATACCTGAACTCTAAACCCCAAACCCTACCTTTTTAGTTAGGATCTCCTCTTAAGGAAATGTATTCCCCTCGGTCCCTTCTTTGCAAGAACCTTTGGAAAAAGCACCCATATGAGCTCTAGTCTAAACTCCTAGGTTCCCCCTTAATAACCCCTGTAATAGTCCCCTATATGGCTGTGCTCAAAACTCTGGGCCTCTTTTGGATATAGATTATATTATGGCACCTCATATGTAGAGGTACCAAAATGAGACCCCAAATTTGGAATCTACCCATATAACACCCTTTGCGGAGTTTAGACCCTAACCCTAAACCTTATATAATCCCCTGTATCACACCCTTGAGGAGTTTAGACAATAGCTCATATAAACTATAATCCAAACTCCTGGTATCCCCCTAAATAACCCCTATAGTACTCCCCTATATAGTCCCCTAAAATCTAAGCCCTGAACCCTAAATCCCCTATATACCACCTTTTTGAGGAGTTTAGACCCGAAACCCTAAACCCTAAATCCCGTATATAGCCCCGTTTTCAGGAGTTTAAACCCTAAACAATAAATCCCCCATATACCCTCCTTTAAGGAGTTTAGACCCTTAACCCTAAATCCCCCATATACCCCCTTTTTAAGGAGTTTAGACCCTACACCCTAAACCCTGAAGCTCATATGAGCTAGCGTCAATATTTCCTACCCAACTTAATGGACATGGGTTCCTTATTAGGGACTATACTAAACTACAAGAGAGACCCCTCTGTCCACTATTAAGGGCCCTTTAATGAAGCTAATATACCCTAAACCCTAAACCCTAAAGCTCATATAAGCTCAATAGGATGGCCTCGCCGGACTGCTTGGGATTCTTTATCTCCTGCCGCGATTTAAGGTTTAGGGTTTAGGGTTATTCCCCCTTACAGTAACTGTTACCACAAGGGGTAATAGGAATTTTCATAGCCCCTTAATAAGGCCCCCTTTAAGGACAGTTACTGGGTCTAGGGTTTGGAGTTTAGGGCTTAGGATTCAGGGTTTAGGGGTTCAGGGTTTAGGGTTTCGGGCCTACGGGTCTAGGGCTTCGGGTTCAGGACCTAAGGGTTAAGGATTCAGGGTTTTGGATCCAGGGTTTGGGTTTAGGCATTTCTACACAGCTAGGGGAAGTCAGTTCTAAAAGTAGGTGCTAATCTCTAGAAGTAGGGGGACCCAACATAGACCGTAAGATACGCTAGTCACTTTATAGGTGCTGCCCCAACATGGTACCCCAAATTCTGAAAACACACTTGCTAACAATGGCATCCAAAACACTAAGGTTGCGACGGTAGTCAGCGAAGCCATATGACCAAGTATAAATACCCTAGGGCTCCAGTTACCTAGATAATGGGAACTGGGTTCTATGTACCCTATAGTTACATAACCCAGTAACCTACTATTTAGGTAACTGGAGCCCTAGGGAATAGACATGAATCTCCAAGCGGCTCTGGCAAAATGACTACAGGGGTGATGGTAGGCGTCATTTAGAGGACAGCTGGAGAGATTGCAGCTATTGAGGACACATGAGCTACTGTCTTAACTCCTAGCATCCCCCTTAATAAACCCTATAGTCGATCTTTATGTAATCCCCTATAAAACCCCTTTAAGGAGTTTAGACTATGGCTCACATGACTAGAAGGATTAGATGGATTTGATGTTGGGGAGATCTACGGCTGTAGGCTTCATCAAAGGCTCACAGAACTTAGTAGTTTTGCAGGAGCCATACCCTAAACGCTAAACTGTAAACCCTAGACCCTTCGTAGAACTGCCAGAACTCCCCTGAACATGCTACAATTCATGGTTCCGACCTGCTCACGAAAATCTCCAAATCTCTGAAAATGCAAGCGAAAGCATTCCCAAAACGCAAGCCTGCCTGGAGAACTAATCATCAGCTTAGACACTTTAAACCCTGAACCCTAACCGCAGGCTTTGAACCATTATCTTACCGACCTTTGAAGTCCAGGTATACGACATCCAACGAAATAGAATCACCAGACCGTCCCTGCTTCAGGAGGCCCCGAATCTCAAAATAGCCCATGAACCTCGATGCGAGCATTGTTGGGGTACAGACTATGGAAGGAAACATCTTCAATCTATACTTATCAGGCTCAGCTGCACAGACCCTAAACCTTAAACCCTGAACCCCTAAACCCTCTCTTTCAACAACATTCCAGAAGTCCTCAACAGCCTCAACCCTACAGAGGCTTCCATTCTCCCGTATCCTAAACCCTAAACCCTAAACCGCGTGGCCCTGAAGCGCCGGGACGTCAACCCTGACCGCACATAGCAAGACTCTCCTCTGGTGTGGGGTCCTAGCTCCTTTGTATATTCAGGGTTTAAAGGTTTGGGGTTTAGGGGTTTAGGGTTTAAGGGTTTAGGGGCTTATTACACATGAGACCCCAACAGGCCTCTATTTAGCCGTTTTGAAGGCTTAAGCGTCTACCGCATGCTTACATGGACCCTTTGGCTTGTGCTCTTTCTACCCAGAGCCCTGGGAGGAGCTAGAAACTAGGTACTCCATTAACATCGCTGACTAGTAGTACAGGTTACGAGATTAGGGTTTAGGGCTTCAACATCGCTGAATACTAGTAAAAGGTACGAGATTTAGGGTTTAGGGTATGGGGGGCCTTTCATTTTAGGTCATACCGGATGTGTGGGAAACCAAGGTCCAGAAAAAATCCGAAGACGCATGTCAGCAGGTTGAGCACAACTTGTGGATCCAAAAAATGCACCCTAAACCCTAAGCCCTAAATCCTATCCAAAGCCCGACCAGATCCAAACCACACAAAGTCGAAACCCTAGGGTTTAGGGTCTAGGGTTTAGGGTAAACCCTAAACCCTGAAGCGATCCTGGAGCGTAATGTGCGATGTCTTTATGTCTTCGTCCTGCGTTGGCTTAGGACTGAAGGGACTTTACTGAGAACCCCAAACGGAAAACCCCAAGAATATAGCAGGAATATAATAGGAATATAACTACCAGGGTCCTTACTTTCTACTATGTTCCTACTATATTCTCGGGGTTCCCTGTTTGGGGTTCCCATTCGACCCCCTTTAATGACTCGGTCTGCTGTTTAAGAAAAATAAAAGAGAACTCAAAGAATGGGGACCCGTATTATCTCTTGAGAGCATCCGTTTCGGTTCCGACTTTTGGTTCCGATTTCAAATTTGGTCCCAAAAACAAAAACAGGCAACACGAAACCCGGCACTACAAAGACCACCATCCCTATTAGGAGACGCCTTTTGGGGTTCCTTGTGAATCCCCGCTAGGGTAGGGCTTCTGTGTTGAGGGTTCACTGCTCATAGAACCTGAGGCCCATGATTTCAACCGTAAAGTAACGCCCTCAACGGGCAGCGGCTTATGGAAGCTTCTCTTTCTCAGGTCATCCCACAACCCAGATGCTGCGTTCCGTCCGGACGAAGCTACCCTAAAGTTGGTTGAAGGTTCAGGGTTTAGGATTTAGGGTTTAGGCCCTCAACCCTGAACCCTGAACCACGGCTTAGGATCATGAGACCTACAAAGATATTCAACAAGACAACCCACAGCCCGAATGCCTACTCTCTCCTTATAGGGTTTAGGGCCTTTAAGGTTTATGCAAGCAGCCTGCGTGCGTGTGTAGTTGCGTCACTCCGGGTACGGCTTAGGGAAGTAGAGCGTTTCTCAATGCTGCGGGCGCAGCAGGCAATGTCGGATTGGAAAAGAAACGGAAGCTGCTAAGTTGCTTTGGGTCATGTGTAGGGGATATGTAGGGGTTATATAGGTATACTGGAAAAGAAATTGGAAACTACAATTTAGAGCTTAGGATTTAGGATGTAGTTTATGAGCCCTGACAACAACACGAGCTCAGGGTTAATAAGGGGAGCACAAACACTCAGCAATCTACTGTTCATGTTGGCACTGTTGCCTCACTTGGGCTTCCTAGACTACACGACTGGAATTTCGGACTGAGGGTGCTGTTCTACAGGGGCCTGAATCATTACCAATATCATTTTGAGGTCCATTTGAGGCACCATAGACCACATATATATATATATATATGTGTATATATATATATCAGGACTATAGAACCATGATATTGGTAATTATCCCTAAACCCAAAACCCTACCAATGTTGGCACTTAGCTCGGCCCCTATGGTGCCCCAACCCTAAACCCTTTTGGGATTGGTTTGAACTGGGACTCTTAGGGAAAGTGGTTGGAGGGCACGTCTCCCTGGGCACTTACCCGAAGGATCCAAAGCACCTATATAGGGAATACTGACCTAAACCATATTACTCATACCTAGTATAGAAACGCCACTTTGAACCATATGGGTGGTTCTGAAAATTATGGTCCCCTTTGGGTACCCTAAATATTAGGTGCCATATTATAATAGGGACTCAAAAAGGGGTTATAATTTTGACGATCACCCATATTATTTAGATACTTAGGATCCTTTGGGTTAGCAAGGCGGCTTCCACAATCAAGCAACAAGGCAGAGCGCAGGAACTAGGCATGGGAGCTCGAAGAGAACGAGGAATAGTAGGGAGGAGAACCAGCTGGCTACACCCCAAACCCTCAAAACCCCCCCCCCTAAGCCACCCTAAACCCTAAACCCTAATCCCTAAACCCAAACTTGAACTTCCTTTGAAGGCGCACTGGAGGGCAGTGGAAGATCCAGATCTTGGCTCCATCCAATTTTCGATACATTGCACACCCACAGCCTGTACGTTAGGTTGGGCCCCCCCAACCACTAATAGTGACCACAAGAGGTAAGGATACCCTAAACCCTAAATCCCCTAAACCCCCTAAATCCTAAACCCTAAAATATGTTCCTAGTCTGCCGCTATTAGTGGGTGGGGGGCCCAACCCAACCTGTACCCCCCCTGTTTCGGTGGTCCAAGGGTTGTTCTCAAAATGATGGGCACTCCGTGGCTATTGATCTTATTACGGCAAATAAGATAATTAGAGGGACTGAAAAGAGACCTTAATTTGGGGAACTACGCCAACCCTGAACCCTAATTTTGGGGAGGTACCCATAAGGCTCTTACATTACAGTGAACGTGTCCCTGTTAGATGGCTCCCGTCCTGCGTACTATAAACAATGAATCCTGCACTCTTAGGGTTTAAGACTTAGGGTTCAGGATTTAGGGTTCGGGACTTAGGGTTTAGGATTTAGGGTTTAGGACTTAGGGTTTAGGATTTAGAGTTTTGGATTTAGGGTTTAGGATTGAGGGTTTAGAATTTAGAGTTTGGGATTTTAGGGTTGAGGGGAGTCAAACCTGGCAACCTTTGCAACCTGGAGTTGCGTCAAACCTTAGGATTCTGTCTAAGGTGATGTACTCTGCATGCTTCCTTGGTGGATCGGATACCGAAATGGAGCTACATGGGATATCCAGTTATCCAGTCAATCAAGCTTTACGGCCTGAAGCTCTTTCAAGGCCCTGGTGAATGTATTTGATCACTTCGTTGGGCTCCACCTTGGCTTGCAAGTCCCGCGTGTGTTTGGCTAACAAGGACCCTAAGGGTCCAAGGACCCAAGTAACAGGGTTTTAGAGCCCAAATACTATGATATTAATGGTATTTGGGCCCTAAAACCCTATTATTTGGGTCCTTGGACCTTTTAGGGGGAGTGAAAGAGGGCTTCCTGCTTCGATCGGAACGCCTCAACGGCAACCGTTTTTCATGAGGCTACCAGTCTCGTCGGTCATAATTCCATCTGCGAGTGATGCCCCTAAAGCCTAAACCCCCCCAGACCGCAAACCCCTAGAACCCTAAACGCGGAATCCTTAAACCCAAACGCAACTAAACCCTGGAACCCTAAACCCTAAACTCTAATCCCTAAACCCTATAAACCCTAAACCCTAAATCCCTAAATCCCTAAAACCCTAAAACCATAAACCCTAAAACCATAAACCCTAAAACCCTATAAACCCTAAATCCCTACTCCCTGGAACCCCCAAAACCCTCCACGGGTCCCCCAGCGTAGAATCCGCCGTGAGGACTGCAGGGCACCTCAAAGCTTTGTTGAGACTTACCTGAACCCCAAAAGTATGTAGGGTTTAGGGTTTAGGGTTGTGGGCTATTATCTTACCTACTTTTGGGGCTCAAGTATAGAGAATCATCACAATGGCCTATTCTTACCTACTTTTGGGGCCCAAGTATAGGGAATTATCACAAAGGCCTATTCGTACGCCATGATGTCGGATCCAGGCTAAAACCACACCTCTAGTTTGAGGTATCGCAATGGTCCCACTTCCCAAGTGCAAGCAGTCCATTCATGTCCATTCCACGAGGAGGTTGACAAATGACTTGACAAGCGTCAGCTTAGGAACGGTTTGCTCTGTGGAGCTGACGCTTGCTAATGAATAGTAGTAGTCATACTAAGAACAACAAAATAAGAATAATGAGAGGAATAAAAAAATAAGAATAGTGACAATGTTAGTAGTGATGATATGCCAAACTATTCCCGGAACCCTGCGGTACCTCGAAAAGGTACTGGTCATCTGCAGGCTCCTCGGGCGTCCTCACGAAGGAAACGCTTCTAGGCGTGCGCGTCTCCCAGCCTAATTAGCATGGAACCCCCCAAAAACTCATGTCAATGTGCTGAAGGACTGCAGACTTTGACGGCCCCACTTCCGTCCATGTCAGTTAGTTTGGGGCAGAGAACGTGCCATGCTTGATGAGAATTGCGGCTGCCCACAATGGGGCTGGCCAATCATGCTTAAGCGAGGTAGGTCCTGGTTCTGCCTCGAAACCTAACTCCCATAGCGTGTATCCAAAACCCGGAGCTGTATACTACAGGTGCCTAAATAGTTACCAATCTCATCTTGAGGTCCGAATGAGGTACCATATACTATAATCATACGAGGAATATGGAACCATAATTTTGGCAATTGTTTAGGCCCCTACACTAAGAACCTTAGCCCGAAATCCTGAGCCCTGAGCTTTGAGCTGCACACCCAGGGACTAAGTCCGAAACCCTCTTGAATCCTTTTTCTGCTCCCTACACGTGCCAAGGATGGTGAGGATACCAGTGTTCTGAGCAAGGTCCATCTAGATTTACGTTGATGGGCTCATAGAAATTCAGAAATGGAGATGGGTTTTCCTGAAATTTGTGACTACGGACCCTTGTTTTTTGAAACACCCCTACCCAAACTGCCAAAAAACGGAACCTCCAAATATCATCCCATCACCATAAATTGTCGAAACTCGGGAAGGGTTGGAGGTTCCATTTGGGGATCCTGAAAGGGGGGGTATCCGATCTGCGCCTATACTGTGATAGGCTCACATGCCCAAACTCCCGACATGCTAAAAGTGCACTTAGGGCAAGACTCCCAAGTGCTGCATGCTTCTGCTTGCCTCACCAAACAACCTGGGAAGGCACTCAAACACGACTTTGTACAGACTTTACATACTGCCCTAAGCGTCCGAGTACCCAAAAATCATATACGTACCCAAAACCTGTACTGTACTTACTCTTGCCCAAAACCCAAGTACCTAATTGTTCGGTACTTGGACCCTAAACCCTAAGCCCTATATACCCCTATATACCCCTATATACCCTATATTTCCCTATAAATCCCCTTTAAAGGGGCCTAATTATTGGGTACTTGGACCCTCTGGGCTGTGTAGGCTCCTGAGGTAGTTGTAGCCGTCGATGCCGCAAGGTAAGCCACTCTCCACATCCTGGCAGTCTGAGGTCAAACAGTTTAAGGGTTTACCAAAATTAGGGCTACCATTCCGAGGGTCCCCGTAATAAGGATTACAGTATTTGGGGATCTATATTAGGGTCCCGCTATGTAGGGAAACTACCATGAGGAGGGAATCGGTTTGGAGACTGGAATTGAAACAGCTGGAGGCTTGCAAAACCCGCCTCGGGAACATGGCGGGGAGGTGAATGAAGGGTTAGAGTTTAGAGTCTAGGGTTTAGGGTTTCCGTCCTGGAAGTAGTAGTTCAGGTGGCCAGGGGAAATGCCAGACATGCCCCATTTGTGGCAGGAGCGTCCAAGAATCTGCTCCTGCAAGCAGAAAGTGTGGGAGACGTCTCAGTTCAAGCACTCAGTCTTCTATAACGTGTCTATATTGAGTACAAGGCAAAGTTTGGCTACTGTACTACCGAGTCTAAGCAGCAATCGAGCAAATCGAAACGCTCCATGTATGAAAAAAGCGTACTTCGAATATTCAGCTGCCGCCATCCTGCCCCATGTACACCATGTTGCCCGTCGCATTGCTCACCCATTGCGGTCCCACAGGGCCTAGAAACACAGTTTTTGGGCCGGGGGGGGGTGGGCGTTCTAGTAGCCGTCCTAGCAATCACCAAGCCGCGATGTTTAGCATCACTACTTACCTGTCACTACTAATTACTAGCACTGTCCCGTTAGTTCTTGTGAGATAATCATGAGGTAAGAGTGTGGCAGGTGTAACGAGATTAAGGCTGAAGCTGGGAGCTCTCGGGCTGCCGCTGCCGCTGCCGCTACTGCTACTGCAACTGCAACTGCAACTGCTACTGCTACTGCTACCACTACTACTACTACTGCTGCTGCTGCTGCTACTACTACTACTACTACTAGTATCATTATGATTATTGCTATAGTTGCTATTTTCATTACTATCACCGTTACTATTAAATAGTACTGCGAGTAGCCTCAAGTCTGCATGCAAGACCGATTTGGTTTGATTTCTTATCAGAGATTTGCCGTGGTCGGGGTGAAGGCGCAGCATGGGGAACAGGCCACAGCAACAACAAGTCGTCATGGGATTCCTTACTACCCACCTCTATACCACCCCCTAGGGTCCCCCTTAATTAACCTGAACTAGATCCCTAAATAACCTTAACTAAGGGGGGAACCTAGACGGGGTAGTATAGAGGGGGTTAGTAGGGAAACCTAGGAAATGACTGCAATGACTCATGCTGAGAAACTCTGCACTTTCATACTATGTGCGGTCAGCTCTTTCCGTTTTCGCCACGCCCCCTACTAGCCCTACTAGATGGGACAAGACTTAATCAGTGACACTACATTTGAATTTTGTGTTTGTTTGTTTGGGGGGGGGCCTTTGGAGAAGACAGACAAGAAACGCCCTTTGCAAAATACAGCAGAATATGAGTTAAAGTCCAAACTCCTAGTATCCCTTTACTAACCCCTATAAGGCTCCCCTACATAATCTCCTACGTAACCAACCCCGTTGAAGGAGTTTAGACTATAGCTCATGTAAAGATGTAATGCTAGCGAAGCCACAGCTCTATTCAACAGTTCCCATACTCATTACTATTATTACTTATGACTATGATTGCTATTATTGCTATTACTACTATTATTGCATAATTGCTACTATTGCTATCAGTGCTGTTGTTGCTGCTATTTCTATATGGCTATCTGCCCTAAAACACGAGCTTCCGTCATGCCTCCACATTCATAGGAACCTCTGGCGTAGGTGCAGCATTTGCAGCAATCCTTGCCAGATTCTAGATGTGTAAGCAAGTTGCAATGCGATGTAGTCCATAGCTGTGCTACGAACCAACTGGGTGATATAGATCCTGCTTCCAGGGCAACGACACAGGCTGCCACAGTGACAAACATGTGAGAGAGTGTAGGTTTTTCCGGGCTTTGTGTGTATGATCTAGCCAAGGAGGCCAGGTTGTTTGGGCGCACTGTGGAGAGCCTTCAGTGCTTCCACTCTCCACAGGCAAAGCACCAATCCTGGCATGGCTCTGAGATTACAAGCACGATACTTAACCTGGCACGTCCCAAGTAGCCCAGCAACAAAATCTCTACATGATGTTATCTCACCACCGGAGACCTTGTTCCGGTAACGCTAAACGTCAAAAAATGAAATCAAAGCCCCAAAGCCATTGAACAAGCTGTTCAAAAAGACACCTCTCTTGGCGCGACCATGCAGCCGAGATCTTCGGGAAGTACAGGTAGCGAAAGCCTCCTGTCGTCCTTACCGGAGGGTCAGGTTTCCGGCAAGCTCACATGGTAGTTTCCTAAAATAGGGGGATCCCAAAATGGACCGCTATAATCCTTATAACACCCCCATCGACGGTTCCAGCTAAGTTACACTCAGCAATGTGGATTCAGGAGCCCAACCAGTCCAGGAACGGACTGGATATCCCTTCTCATGCCCCTATGAACCACCGCAGAACGCACTTATCATAATTACTACTATTCCTGTTATTACTACTACTAGCACTGATATTCCCAATACTGTTATTACTACTTACCGTTACTATTCTTTGTATATAACTACTATTATTAGTGTTATTATCATTCTTGTTATTATTGTCATTATTCGTGTTATTATTGTTACTATTATTGCTATCATTGTTATTATTATTGCTATTATTAGAATTCGTGTTATTATTGTTAATATTGTTGTTTGACTGTCGCTGCCATGGTTCAGCTGCTCACACGGAGTTTCGGTGTGGTAGTGCGAGCAGAGGTGATCTGATCCAGGCACGGGGGGAGTGACAGGAACCGATCTGATGACGTGGATTCTTAGAATTGTGGTGCTCAATAATCTACTAATAATAATGTAGTAATAATATAGCAATAATATAGTAATAATATAGTAACAATATAGTGATAATATAGTTATAACATAGTAATCATGTAGTAATAGTCTAGCACCATGATATTGGAACAATATATACTTCCGTGTCCAAGGCACGCAGGATGAACACTAATTGCGAGCGGTCTCGCAAAAGGACTAAACTCGGGCGCTTGACAGCAAGTGCGCCTCTGCTGCCATCAGCGAATGTAATGCGGGACGCACCGACACCCGGTCTCGTGTCACTGGAATAGTATCCTGCCAAGGCATGGAAAGCTGTCGAATCTCTGCCAAAGGCGAGCGACTACTCTTCTTCTGCAGGCTGGGTTCTGGCTCTACCAACATCAACTTCAACATAGCTTCCACAACCCTGTGACGACGTCCATCTTGAGCGGGGTCCTCCAGTGCAAATGAAGGCCCCAAGCTAGCAGTACTATCTTATTGTCGACCTGCAGGCCCGGTTCCAAAACAAAAACAGTTTTTCAGCATGGGTCCCTTCCCACGCCTGTAGTGTGCTTATCATCCGAGGCATACGCTGCTTCGAAGGTGCGGGGCCAGTGGGGCTGTGGCAGAGCACTGGCCCCAAGCAGCAGGACAGCAATGTGGGGCTTCATGGCACTGCACCGCGGTGTGAGGTTTAGGGTAACCTTAACCTCACAGCATGATCATGACATCGCACGCCTGCACGTGTTGGCTGCAACAGTAGGGTTTAGGGATGTTGGCTGCCCGCATTTCGGGAAGAACAGAGTGTTGCTGGTAAGCCCGATGATGCCCCGGCAAACATTCGTTTGATCAGATATTATCCCAGCGCCGAGAACACAACCTGATTTCACACCATTAGCCCAACAGAACCGCTACATACTATAATAGTCTCCATGTTCTTTTCCATTATCCCAATATAACCCCAAAATATCCCATTATAATCCCTAGAGAACCCTATTATAGTCGTCTCCATTTTCTTTTCCATTATCCCAATATAACCCCCAAAATATACCCTATAATCCCTATATACCCCTATATAGTCCTTATAAATCTCTGTAGTTTCCATTTTCTTTTCCATTATCGCAAAGTATACTGTAGCAGTTTTCGAAGGTCTTGCTCTTGGTAGTTCTTGGTGCAGCTCTGGGCCGGTCCCTGTACTACGTCACTACGATAAGTGGCTATAACCCCTATATAACCCCTACACTCCCGGAAATTAACATGGAAACCCAAAACGGGCCCTATAAAGACGACAGTCCTTCTAAAAGGGCACTATATGGGTTTCCATGCTAGCTTGGGGGAGTGTATATCGTCGGTTCTATGAATATATAACCCATATAGCCCTATATAATGTAGTAGTTTCCATTCTATTTTCATTATCCCATCATAACGCCTATATAATCCCTAATTTTGGTTGATTCATGGGCACATTCTTTTCGGAGGCGTGCTTGCGGCATTTGCACGCCTCGTGCAGCTGCAACTGACGACAGCTGAAGTTTCGTGGCAAGCAAATAATCTGTCCCACAAATGTTGTGGAACACGTGCTCTATAGGTATATATTCCCTGATGCACCCCGCTGAGCCAGCTATAGTAGGACCTGAAGTGATCAACACCAACACCTGTAAGAGTAGCCACTGTCGCCCCAGGACTCCCCAGCACACCGCCACGTCATGGCCGCTTCGGCCAAACTAGCAACTAGCGGATCGGAATCCAAATGCAGACTAGCTGCATTTCCCACAAGACCCAAGCGGGAAATGCTGAGCTGTCTCAGCGCCATCAGAGTCGTCCATAAGGACTCAGTCAAAGGGTGTAGAAAAGGGGACCTGGGGTTCTTCCTACGTGGCACTTAGGACCCCTACCATGGGTTAACCCTTAAGTACCTAGAATACGAGTAGAAGGGAATTTGAAAGGGTTAAGGGGCTGAGTCCCAAGGAGTTTCCTACTCAAGGACCATGACATGGATCTGGTGCCAGATGTCCCTCATGGCTACAGTCACCCCACCTTCCCCCCTCCCACCTGATGTATGAGAAGAATGGCCGCGAACAGGCCACAGGTATCTCTCCTCTGAATTCAATCAAAGGCCACAGTTTGAGTTCTATCCAGACCATTCACGGGATACACACAGAAAGGATTCTCTAGTGAATCCCATCTGGACCACCCCCCAATAAAGCGGCTGACTGATAAATAGGTCAGAGTTGGGCGTTTTCGGATTTTTACAGTTGTGATGTTTCATAACACCTAGCTTTGGAGCTGCATTAATCATGCCAAAGCCCGACAACGAACTCAAAGTTATGGCCTTTAGCAAAAGCCCAACAATGTACCAGTTCAGCAGCTTCCCTATTCTGGCTTACTGCTACGACACTTCAATTTAGTTATCATACTCTGGGGTATATAATGAATAGTAGGGTTTCCGTATAAGGGTACTTCTAGGAACATAACTTACCTTCAAATCCTAAACCCTATATAGACCCTAGACCCTAAACCCTAAAATTTTCGGGACCTTGATCGTAGTTTGGATCCCTTGGATGGTCTGGGTACGCAAATGCCCTGCATGAGCCCGGAACATGTGGGTACCCTCCCAAGGCGTAAAGTTGCCTCGAGTCATCCTAAAGGTTTGGGATTTAGGGCTTTTTTTTTTGGAAAACAGCGGACTTCTACGCCGGATTGAGGGATCTAGGGATTAGGGTTTATTTAGGGTTTGGGGGTTCAGGGTTCGGGGGTTAGGGTCTAGGGTTTGGGGTTTAGGCTCGGGGGCAGCCCGAAATTCGCTCCCCCTCACTGTATAGGGATACCCGCAAGATAATGAATCCTGCCTGATACTGAATGTTCCCTCAAAAGGAGCAGGATGATAAACTGTACTGTATGGGGGGGCAAGGGATTGGAAAGGTTTGGTTTACTTCCCAGCAAATGGTGATATGGTTTTTGCTGGATGCGTAGACTCCTTAAGTCCTATAGGGCTTACTGTTTAAGGTATAGCTTTTCCTTCGACCACTTTTCTTGATGTGCGCTCCTGGGAGGGTCCCTGGAGCATCATGCATAGGACATGCCTTGAACAAGATTTGCGGGCAGCGCATGAGATCAGGTCCTATCTGTATACAAGCCCAATAGAATCTCAAGAGTGCGTACTGAAAAACAACCGCCAAATATGAACTCGGGGCTTGGTGACCCTCATCCAACATGAACCTTTCTACTTCCTGTATAAATTTGGGATGGCTCGCTTGCCATTGGGGAACTTGGAATCCTAGCAGGAAGTATAATCTTTGCTGTTCCTTATGATTATAATAAGCCAAAAATAGAATTTATTTCCAAGTGCCCCTAAGTGGCTCTCTGCCCACAATCAGCAGCACAGCATGCGCATCTCTTCAGGGGTGGGGGCCACAGCGCATGCCGCGCTCCTGCCAAGAAATCTTGCAAGAGCTTGTCCACCAGACATTTCATGCTAGGAAACAAGCTAGCAGCTGAGAACCAGTCTGCAGATTGTGAAACATGCATAAGAATGACGGTAATACTACCAAAGTACAACTGCGCAATCACATGGCAAAGTCTAGTTTCTAGGCGGCACGCAAACACATGCGGGGCCTTCCACAAATCAAGACTTGCTTACCCTTTCGATTCATTACTCTACCCAATGTGAACAAAGCCGGCAATGACACTATGCAACGAAAACTGGTGCCAAACTCTTCGCCGAACGAAATGACTGGTTTGGGTGGGTTTAGAGCCCCAGCCACCAAGGGGTTCACAACTTCGAGGGGCGCTTTAGACTAGGCGCCAATCTTTGAATACTTCTACACCTTTCATCACCCAGCCTCGTCCGGAAGCTTCTCAAAAAGGAGGGATCACAATTTCAGCGCGCACATACAACCCAAAAAAGCCCGCACGGGGGTCTTCACAAAAGGGGTGCCCTCAAACTTTGGGTCCTATAGAGTTTACACCTTGAGCTGTTTGGTAGGGTTTGGGGTTGAGGGTTTAGGGACATGAGGCCCGCCGATTTTATGCTTCTCTCGCGGTCGGAGCTCGGCCGCTTGACGGACGAGCCGGGAAATGGCACGAAACCGCTGGATGTGCGCCAAAGTTGCGATCTCCTAAGGGTTTAGGGTTCAGGGGAATAATTACCGATATGTTGGTAATTTATTTGTAGACTCCTACAGTATTCGTTCACCAGGACCCCTTGAAACAAAGGTCCTAAAGCCCCAAGCCCACTCTTTGGTGACATGTCAGGACCTTGATTTGGCACATATTCCAGCTTATCTGGCATGACAAGCAACAATGCATTCACATGATGCGCATGAAACGAGAATCCTGAGGCTTCTTAAGAAAGATTGGGCTCCTCACGTAACACCCAAAAAACACCAACACATACTTGGTCTCTTTGACTCCTTTGTGATCGGGATTACAGAGTTCGATCAGGGGCGAATATGAAGGAATCCTCTGCTTCATCCGTCTTAGCATAGATGACCTCTGCTGTATATGAGGGGGTTTCCCAAAATTAGGGGTACCCTTTTGGGGATCCCTACAATAAGGATTATGGTATATTGGGATCTATATTGGGGTCCCCCTATTTAGGGAACTACCATATTCGCCTAGAGACTGAGGGCGCAGAGAATGCATGTGTAAGGCAGCAACGGCCACCAGAACCCACTTAAACCAACATCAGCCACTTCTGGCTTTGCCTTGTGTGAGCTGTGCTGCGCCGAGGCGGCCGGGTCAGAACTGTTGCGAATTCGAACAAGGCTTTGGGTGCAGCTGGTATCCCAGGTCTGAAAAGCAAGGAGAACAACATGTCTTGAACAGGAAATATAGCCATTTTAGCATACGTATACACATCAAGACATACCAACGCTTGGGTATGTGCGGGAGGGAACACCTACACCACCTGGGATCTCCAGATGTCTGCCGGGCTGGGAGTGCTCTGCGCAAGCACCTTCCGCAAAAACCCTGTGAAGGAGCTGTGCATCTTGCCGAAACATTAAACCTTACTGGATGTGAGCTATAGTCTTAACTCCTAGTATGCCCCTTAATAACCCCTATACTACTGCCTTATGCGATCCCCCCCCCTTTAGTAGTTTAGACTATAGCTCATGTGACTCATGGCAGCAATGCCTTCTGCAGTCGGCTACTGCATAGTATAGTTTAGAATATTGGGGTTATATAGGGATAATGGAAAACAAAATGGAAACTACTATTTAGCGTCTAGGGGCTATATAGGGATTATATTGGGATACTGGAAAAGAGAATGGAAACTATTATGTTATAGCAGCATATCAAAACAGGCACGGAAATGGCATGATCATGTGGATGCTGACCTAGCTATTCAAAACTGTCCCTACCAGCATCCGGAAGTACAACTTTCCAACGAGCAAGGTGTCCCTACGGGAAATACAAGATGATCCCTCTTCTACGGCTCGAAAAAAAAAATGACCCTCATTTTGGAACCCCCATGTCCTAAACCCTGACCGCGTGACCATGCCAGGGTCATCTCAGGAGCGTTGCAGGCCTGGCACATACAGTCCGGGTTCTACTGGGTTGCTGTTAAGGAACTTAAATTAAGGGATTATCCCCCTATAATGGAGAATATAGGGATTAAGGAACTTAAATTAAGTTACCATAATGGGTATAATGTAGTAATTTATAGGGTTTCTCCAATATAGTAACTTAATTTAAGTTGCTTAACAGCAACCGAGTCTAGGGTTCAGGGCTTCGAGTCGGACTTTTTGTTTTGTTGATGTTTCGTTGTTTGTGGTTTACCTTGAGGGGGGTTTTGGAGTTCGAGGTGTAGGGTGTTGAGTGTAGGGTATGGAGATTTCACGGCCTGACATGGGATGTTGCTAGTAACTGCTAGTGCTCTTGAATATTTACAATATCAGAAACCTTTGTGAGCCATATGCGAACGGTGGTCATGACATTATTAACCTACTTCCAGAGCCCCCCTAACCCTCCAAGCAGCCCGCTAGCGAAGGCCAACGCGTTTGCAACCCAAGCCATGAAAGTTGTACTCTAAACCCTAAACCCCTTTAGCCCTCAGGCCCAAACCCTTTGCAGCCGCTGGCACTGACTAGACGTGGGAATTTCGCGAAATGATCCCAACACAATTCTTGTTGTTACTACTATTACTTTTACTACGATTACTATGATTACTATTGCTGTTATTTGTATTAGCATGATTACTATTATCCTTCATGGGGACCCTGGACCATCCCTTCATGTCCACCATATCCTGAGCTTTCTAGAATCACCCCTATCTAAATTGGAACCCTAAACCCTAAAAACCCTAAACCCCTAAACCCTAAACCCTAAAACCATAAACCCCTAAACCCTAAACCCTAAAACCCCAAACCCCTAAACCCTATTTAGATTGGAGACTCCCTTTCATTCTGTGAAGCAGTAAGCCTCAGTAACTAGGATGTGGAGGGACGCGGTGGGTCTTCCATCCTCAGCTCCTCCTGCAAACATGTTATATGAGTAGCGTTTTTTTGGTGGTTGAACCCAGTAAGATAATATTCCTTATATGAAATACTATACCCCAAAAGGAGGATATAATCTTACTCTATATTGGGTATCCCCGAATAAAATAGTACTCATACGGGGTTTAGGGTTTAGGCTTTAGGGTTCAGGGTTGAGGTTATATAGGGATAATGAAAAAGGAAATGGAAACTACAAAAGGGGCTATATGGGGTATGTTATATTAGGGATATATTGGGGTATTGGAACGAAAATGGAAACTACTATAATGGGGTTTAGGGTTTAAGGTTATATTAGGGTTGTATAGGGATAATGGAAAACAAAATGGAAACTACAGAAAGATTATATATAGGGGTTCATTCTATTGCAGATGAAAAGGTGCTTGGGTGATGGTAATAGTCACAGTCTCAT